>JABXWE010007287.1:0-31598 GCA_014611495.1 Limonius californicus
CTTATTATTTCTTCAAATCTTGTTCTTGGCATTGTGGCAATGAAAATTGGTCTTTGAAATGCACAGTTATCAGTCTCCCACAATTCTCTAATTGGTTCCCGTCTTCCGCGATAAGCTCCTCCTAGTAGAACAAGTCCCATGAATGCATTTATTTCTGTTGCATCGACCGTTTTCCATTGCTTGCCTTGGCTGTTATATACAAATTCCGCTTTTCTATTAGTTTCTACTATCAAAATATCGATAATATCTTTAGAGATAAGTAAATTGAAAGCATCTAACGGCTTTTCAATATTTTTACTAATGTCTGTCAAACCAGGTTTCGTTGTTATAATATTTGCGGAACGACGTTTGCTGCCACGTTTTGGTTGCGTAAACCAATTGCTGCCGTTTCGAGAAACAATAACACTGCCATTTTCTTCAGGTTCCGCTTCATTTTCCGACACATCACTGTAAGCGTCAACGTCACTATCAATTTCCTCGAAAACTTGGTCTTCATCTTCGCTAGGTAAATCACCCCCATCAAAGTCATCAAGGTTGACATCAACTATAGTGCTTAATAATAAAAGAATGTACCAATTTAATTATAATCGAAGTGTGTTTCTTTTGTGGAATTTTTCTAAAAAGAAAAGGGAATAAAATTAAAAGTTTTTTTTATTCACTTATTAAAAATAATAATCCTGTGGTATTAATAAAAATTAAAGAACTTACCTTATCAAATTGGAGCATTTAACTGAACAATTATAGTAATTCAGTGGTTTTTGTTTCGCAAACTGTCGAATTTGCGATCTTGATGCTGTCATATTTAAATTCAAATGGATCTTATTTAGACAACGAGATCTTCAACCAGCATAAACGCAGATGTTGCAGTATTCGCAAGAATGGTGTCTACGTTATAGTCAAAGGGACTGGACATACAAGATAAGTCATAGTTTATTTCTATGTTTATAAGATTATGTATTTTATTTGTTTCGTAATTATCTATCTAATTGGTGAAGCCACGAATCGTTACCTTGAGATTAAAGGAGTTTATATAGATGCTAGTGTATTTATCTCATGTTTGTTTAATTTGAGTAAAAACTCAAATTTGGCGCCCAACTAAAAGTTATATTTTAAATAATCATTCAATAATTGATAATTAAATATTTATAATTAAAATACATAGCATTTATTACGGTCGCTGCCAACGTGGGGCGATTATTTATTATTAATTATTTATTCCAATAAATAAAATACATAGCAATATATATATATATATATATATATATATATATTATTCTATCTCAATAAGGTTTAAATTTGGCCTATGCACCAACGCCTATGAGTAATAACAAATTTCAACCATATGTACTAACTAAATTTTATGTTTTAATTCTATTGTAGATGCCGGTCTAGAAAACGACGAGGATGAGGAGGAAGAAAATAGGGAAGGGGAAGGTGAAGGTGAAGAAAGAGAACGGATAGATACGGGGCGATCGGATATTCGGATCTGCATAATTTGCAAAACCAAAATTCCTGCAAGGGTACTTCTACCATGTGCCCATTTTGGTTTATGCGACGAATGCTCCGGGGAATGGCAAGCCCGTGACATTGCAAACGAACCACCGGATATTGACGACGGGGTCTCCGTTAATTATTCTATATATCCCCTTTGTAGGGTTCGAATCGAACAGTATATGCATGTTGTTAGCACCTAAAATTAGTTACTAAAATTATATCTTATATTGTAAAAAAACTTAAAATAAAAAAATAAATAATAAGAAAAAAAGCATTTCGTATCACTTTCCCTCAAATAAAATGTTATTAACTTATTAGGTATTCATTTTCCTTTTCGCCAAAAAATTCCTTGTAAACCTCAAAACTAATTATAACCAACCATGGTTTCAAAGTGAATTTTTTTTAATAAAGTCTCCTTATGGTTAAGAACTTTCCAGGACACAGTGTATGTACAGGGTCATCACATGACAATGTTAGATTTAAAATAGGTAACAATCGAGCTTCGCATTACAGATATATAGCTTATATGTTTATGTAGATGAAAGCAAGAAAAAATTAAGAATCAGAATATACAATAATATATAAGTTGTTTCATAAAAAATAGCAAAGTTGATAGCTATATCTCTGTAATGTGATGGCCGATTATTTTTTGATCAAAGTAATGAATTCCTTGTTAAAAGTTAGTCCATAAAGCATCTGTTAATATTCCGATATCTTCAAAAATAACAGTACAGTAACAGTTTTCATGTGACGACCCTGTACATTAGAGTGGAGCGAAAAAAATTTTTGTCTCATACCTCTTAGCTTGAGCTCGAAAAAGTTGTTGGTCTGCATCAGCAATATGCCAAAAAATTTTTTTTGAATTTGAATAATATCTTCAGGTGCCACAACGACTTTTAATTATATGCATATTTTGATAAAAACTGCCTGCACGTCAAAATTTCTAGTTCGTTCAGATTACAAAATTTCTTGTAGCTTGTGTTTTAAAATATTTTCATATTAGTATCAGAATTGACATACAACTATTACCAGTGCACGATGAAGCTCCTTCATCCTCAATATCGGATCCACCATCGACATCGTCCCCAATACCGCTTCCACCTGTAACGCCTCCCTGCAATAAACATATGCGAAAGGCTCTTCCAACATTGACGCGTGAATGTGATCAATGGAGACTGTCAGATAGAGGTGCTGCTGCCATTTCAACAGCGCTACTTCAGGATTTGGGCATTGTGACCGAAGAAAACTTTTTCTCGGTTATTAATCGCAGTAGACATTGGAGAGAGAGGCAGAAGCTTCGAAAACAACTTCAATTTGATGTTCACTAAGATATGGGGCTGCAGGCAATATATTTTGATGGAAGAAAAGACAAGACGACGAAGAGTGTGTAAAAAAATGGAAAGTGGCATCCGGTGGTCGTTACTCAAAAACATGTGGTTTTAGTAAGGGAACCAAATTCTTAATATATAGGACACAAGTCCTACATCAGACAGCTCTCTTGCTATTGCGAAAAGTAGCACAAAGTTCTTATCTACAGAGGGCTTTAGAACAGATGAGTTAGTCGCAGTTGGATGTGATGGAACAAATGTAGGTAAATACTGGTTGGGAGCCTGGTATCATACGTCAGTTTGAAGTGCAGTGTAAGAAACCACTTCACTGGTTTGTTTGCCTCCTTCATATAAATGAACTCCCTCTTAGACATTTCCTGATTCATCTTGATGGCACAACGCAAGGTCCCACTTGCTTCTCAGGTCCAGTCGGTAAGGCTCTTAAATATTGTATGTTGCCATTAGTGAAATATAGTAAGATTGACGGTAATACTCTCACAACTTTGCAATGGATTAAGCATAAAAGTGAAATAATGTGAATGGCAAACAAAAACTGACGGTGAATTATATTGTAGTTCTACTTTTTATTATACGACTATATGTATACTATTTAAGTAACTGTAACCTGATTTTACTTGTTATATAATAAATATATTCTATGACGATAATATTTGTTTTAATTTTTTTGAATGCTTTAAGATTATAAATGCAGAAGTTTTGTTTTTTACCTAACCCGTAAGTTGATTGTGTTACATTTTGTGCAGTAATTGTAAATTTACTTAAATAGATACATATATATCAAACCTATTACACCGTGAACAATGTCATTTGAAATTTCTTGCAAAAAATCATATTTAGGATAAATGCCAGAAGAATCGTGAACTATTTTTAATATTTCTAAATTTCGGCGCCCAAATGTCCTGCGCACAATCGGCGCGGCCCAAACGTCCCGGCGCTTAAACGGCGGCGCCTAAATGTCCTGCTTCGCACATAACTGAATGTACAAACTTATAAATTTCGAAAGTTCGATCAAATTATAAGAGGGAACGTGACGCTAAAGATGTCAAAAAACAGAAATGGTAGCATTCTTAGGCTTGTTATTGTTATCTGAATATAAGAACCAGAATCAGACCCATTTTTTGGAACTATGGACAAACGATGGCACAGGCTCTGAAATATTTCGGGCTTGCATGATCTACAATAGATTTCTATTTTTGCTCCCTGTAATTAGATTCGTCGATAAAAGTACGAGAAACCAAAGAAAGCAGACAGATAAATTGGCTGCAATAAGATGGATCGTAGACGAATTCACGAAGAATTGCAAAAATAACTACTCCGTGGGTGAATTCATGACCATTGCTGAAATGTTGATACCATTCAGAGGACCATGTGCTTTTGTACAATATATCCCAAATAAACCTGCGAAGTATGGATTGAAGTTTTTGTAATGTGTGATGCGAAAAAATTTTATGTATCGAACTTGGAATTATATTGTGGGAAGCAACCAGATGGGCCGTACAGCATGCCGAATACTCCAACTGCGATTGATCACCGCTTGCTTGAGGAAGTGAAAGGTAGTAACAGCAATTTGACATGTGGTATCTGGTATTCAAGCTATCCGCTGGCAAAAGAATTACTGGAAAATAAAATCACAATGATTGGAACTATGAAGAGAAATATACGCGAGATACCACCAACATTTTTGCCCCATAGAAGCAGAACTGTTGGTTCATCATTGTTTGGATTCCAAAAAAATATAACTTTGGTCTTATACGTTCCAAAGAAAAATAATTCTGTAGTATTGATTTCAACAATGCACGAGGATAGAGCTATAGACCCAGATTCAATGAAACCGGATATAATATTACAATATAACGCAACCAAAGGCGGAGTCGATACTGTCGACAAAATGTGTAGCAATTATTCTGTATCGAAAAGAACAAGGAGATGGCCATTGGCTATAGTTTACCAAATGATAAACATAGCGGGAATCAAAGGTCAACTGCTGCATAATGCTACTTATGTCAATGCAGCTTACAAGCACAGAAGGGAATTTTTGAAAGTTCTCTTTATCTTTGATCAAACCGCATCTTTCTGAACGTGCCAGTATAGTGTCATTGCCAACTGATATAAAATGTTTCCTAGCAAAATACAAGGCACCAAAAAGAAAAATCGAGTAACAACAATCATCTGCGGCAGTTGCAATAAATCGGTATGCAAAACAACACATGACTACTGTTGTGATATGCAACTCTTGCAAAATTTGTGAACGTAGCAGCTAATAAATATAGTTGAATATGTAAAACTGAATTGTAACTGTTTGTTTTTTCTTTATTATCAAATTATTATATCAATATATCGGATTACAAATTGTTATATTTCTAATAAAAAGCATTTATTAACTTGAAAAGGTTTTTCTTGTCCTAATACAATTATATATGCACTCAGTCTCGCAGTAATACATGGGGTGTACAAAATACACCGCGCGAGTAGTACATAGAAAATTCAGGGCGCGAGTAGTACATAGAAAATTCAGGGCGCGAGTGGCTAAAGGTTAAGCGGCGTTGTGCACGAGAGGTTTTGGAAATTTATTAATCCACTAGGTCAGCGATTCTTAACAGGGTGGCCGCGAAAATATTAGAATTTTTTAAGTTTTTATATCTTTACAAATAAAAAAAATAAATAAAAAAAAATATGCTACCAGTTTTTATAAGTGATACATATGTAAGTGACAGATACATATAATGATATCTCAATATTCTGGTTAAATTAAATGATAACGGTGACAGCATAGGTAAATTGTAAAAGCTTACTCTAATCTTGGATAGAGGCGCAACACTCGACTTATTGTCTTCCCGTCACTGGCGGCCGGTGATCGGCCATAAGTGCCACATAGTGTTGCCAATTGTCACATAATTATCAGATTTTAACATAACATTTGAGAAATTCTGATAGAAAAATGTAAGGTAACATAATTGATAATTTTAACATAATTATTGTAATAAGTGAGGTTTCACAAAATTTTGCAAATAAGTATTAATGTTCAGTAGCATTTCTTTCCATGTTTCCTCAACACCATCTCTTAGTGGTGTGACAAACCTTTTACCAAGGACAACGTGAAGTTTAGTTTTATTGTTTTATGCATCTGTTTTCAAATTAAGTAAATCGGGTCTTCCCCGGTTTGCGAGTTTCAATTTTTTCTGATGTATGTGTAACGATATTTTTCCCCCTCTCCAAATAAAATGTAACAATCTTTGGTAAAATCTGATAATTTTGGTAGCACTGCGACATAATTTTACTTCATACTACTGGCAAAACTGGCTGCCACAACATATTCCGAATTAGTCATGTTCCAATTGTCATGGGTTGAGTTGCAGTTATTTTTTCGAGCTTAGTGTTTTAATACATTTTTATTATTTTGTAATTACCCATCTATAAAATGAGTAAACAAGGGACATTACTTAACTTTTTAAATAAAAATTCGCCAAGCACATCAAAAGAACTGTAGTGATAGTGATAATTCTACGGATTATGTAAACATACCTGAGGCTGAAAATATTGCTAGTCCTAAATGTAAAAAGTTAAATAAATGTAAAAGAAGAAAATATGATACAAATTATATAAAATTTAGATTCATATGCGTAGAAATAAATGGGATTCCGAAACCACAATGTGTTATTTGCGCCGTAGTCCTCTCAAATGAATCTCTAAAACCATACAAATTAAAACGGCATTTACAAACAAAGCATCAACAATATAAAGATAAACCAGAAGAATTTTTTATAAGAAAAAAGAACGAAATAAAAAATCAGAAGTCCTGCATACAAAAAACAACAGTTGCAAATAAATCATTAGTTGAAGCTTCTTTTATAACTGCTTTCCATATTGCAAAATCAATGAATCCCTTTACAATAGCCGAAAGTTTATTGAAGCCATGCATGTTTAATATTTGCGAAAAAATGTTCGGAATAACCGAGGCTAATAAAATAAAAGATATACCCATGTCAAATGATATTATTTGTCATAGAACTACTCTTATTGCGAATGATCGTCAAGATCAATTAATTCAGATTAATAAAAAGTCACCGTGGTTTGCAATCCAAATAGATGAATCAACTGACATTTCAAACAAAAGCATCTGTTTGGGATATGTGCGATTTATTGACCATGACAAAGAAGATATTCTTAAAGAAATTATGTTTTGTTTAGAATTGGAAACTAGCACAACAAGTGAAAATATATTCATCAAATTTAATTCATTTTTCACATCCAATGACATACAGTGGCAACATTGTGTGGGAATTTGCATAGATGGTGCAGCTGCTATGACAGGTCGTCATCTCGGTGTTGTCTCCAGAATAAAACAAATTGCAAATCCTAATATGATGGCTACTCATTGTTTTATACATAGGGAACAACTAGCTTCTAAAGAAATGAGTCCAGAATTACACGTAGTAATGATGGATTCTGTGAAAGTTGTAAATTTTATAAAAGCGAATGCCCTTAACTCAAGACTATTTTCGGCTCTGTGTCAAGAAGTTGGCGCCGATCATACGTCACTCTTACTTCATACAGATGTTAGATGGCTGTCGAGAGGGAAAGTGTTAGTTCGTTTACTGGAACTGAAAACGGAAGTGGAAATATTTCTAAATGATAAAAAATCAAATTTGGCCATTTATTACAACGACAAAAATTGGATTGCAAAACTTTCTTACTTGGCAGACATCTTCACCATTCTTAACCAACTAAATTTATCTATGCAAGGAAATCAACAAAACATTTTTTCCATGCGAGATAAAATAGAGGCGATGGAAATGAAACTTTGTACATGGATTCGAAGAATAGAATCGAATGTTTTCGAAATATTTCCAAATTATTCTCAAATGATTACAGATAATAGTGAATTTGATGAAGAACATACAAATTATTTAATTCAATGTCATCTCCAAAAGTTAATTGAAAAATTAGAAAAATATTTTCCAAATAATGAAATTGATAGCAGAAAATTGTGGATTCGAGATCCCTATAATAACTGGGATAATACCAATTTATCACCAACCCACAATGACACTCTGATTGAGTTGATAAAGGTTTTAAGTTTGAATTCACTCTTCAAGAAAAAAAGTTTGGTACAATTTTGGATACATATTCGGAAGGAACATCCACACCTGTTCACCATCGCCATACAACATTTATTGCCTTTTGCTTCCACATATCTGTGCGAAAATGGATTTTCCACAATGGTTAATATTAAAACGAAGCAACGTAATCGACTCCGAATAGACTCTTGCATGCGAATAGCTTTAAGTAACGCAATTGAAGTGCGGTTTGGTTTATAATGATTTATATTGCCGATTGTATCAAATATTATAAATTTTGTTTTCTCTTGTTTTGACTTGGTTATTACTATTTATTTTATGTTTTTTGTATTGTTTTACTATGTATTTGTCTTGGAATAAGATCGTATCCCCATATCATCGTATTTTTTTTGTGGAAAATTCCATTTGATTTTTAGTTACACGGTACATTGACAGCTTTTACCTCCGTAGCCACAACGTGGCTTTATATAAATATGTGTGAAGTTAGCTATTTGCTTGCGCTTGCTGCGCCCTCAACGTTAAAAAAATATACATATATAAATGCTACGTTTAGTTCTGCTTTTTGATTTATTTATGAATTATTGTTACATTTGAGAGTTTTTTTTTGTACGAGTAATTACGAGTATGTTACTGGAGTAGGGTACTGGCCGCGAAAATATTCTAGAATTTTAAGGGGGCCGCGACTAATAAAAGGTTAAGAACCACTGATTTAATTCACTACGACTTACTGTAATTCATAATATTTTTAAAATGTCAGAATATAAAGTAGTCGCAGGAGGTTAAGACGGGTGATCGGATGACCAACGATTTCCCGTTACTATTTTGACATACGGATGAATCTTACTTAAAAATAAATGGATACAAAGTATATCATACGATCCACCGCGAAAACAAAGCAAACGGCGGTAGCGCAGTTATAATAATAGAATGTATTAATCACTATGAAGAACAACATCTTCAACGTGAAGAAGCACAATTAACCATGGATGGCATTAGATCCATCAAGCAAAACCCCATAGCTGGTGCACTTTAATGCCCCCCCCCCATGCGTAATCACAAAAAAGAAGGTTACAAGACCTTCCTAGACCCAGCAAAGACCCAGCATAAGTCTAGAAAATAAGCTGAAAGCAACAAACGTACTCTTCCCAGTACATGACGATATCACGTGGGAAATACCAGAAGTGAACGAAATAAGGGAAGTAACAGCGTAAAAGGGCACACTAGCCAGCAAATGGATGAGGAATAACAAAGCACCTGGGAAGGATAAAATACCGGTCGAAGTTAAAGTGTTTCGCCGTCTATCTGATACCCGTGTTATTCCAATTAAGAGTTTTGCAAACGTATTTCAGTGTTGTTGTAAGACATCGTGTCTCCTTCCCTAACCCCTCTATCAATTAGAAATTCTTTGGTGTTTTTACTGCTGTTGAACTATGTAACACAGTGCTATATCTTCCATTTCAATTGTGTCGAAAAACATTTGAAAATCGATAAACACTAGCGCCAGAGGCCTGTTGTTTTAGAATGTTTCCTCGATAAGAATTTTCATCGTGTAGATGATCGTTTCACTATATCCTGATCGAAAAACCTGATTGCTCTGTCGGTTGGTAGAAGTCAAGTTTTCTCTCCCGTCATATGCTAATTATTTTTGTGGATAGCTGGTACAGATGGGATAGGCGGCTGATGGGCTTATGTTTCTCAATACTGGTTATATCACATTTTTTATGTATCAAGATCATTCTGGCTTTGTTCCAATTCGTCGGTAGAGAGCTGTTTAGTGGACAGAGGTCTCTTATTTTGTTCAGTAGTGTTGCTGCCCCGGTGTTATTTCTTCTCACAATTCTATCCACATCTGGGGCTTTATTATTGTTCATCTCCTTTAAGGCTCTAATTATTTCGTCTGTAGTGATTTCAGGGATTTCTTCATATCCTTGGTTTACTATTCCGCTTGTTGTTGCTATTTCCTTAAATTCTATTTCCATTCCCTTACTACTCCTTTGTAGCTCAGTGTAAAATTCTTTCACTATTTGAAGTATAACTTTTATCATAATTTAGCTTCCTTCTCAGGAGTTGCTCTCCTCTATTTAATTGTGGCTGCTATTTGCTCGTTGTTCTAGCTTTTTAAGTTCCTTCTGATGCTATTTAAGATATGATTGTTAATTTATCTTATTTCCTCCACACTTACATTTTGCTGTTCTTGTAATTCTCTTCTGTAGTTTATTAATGCTTTTGTGTGTTGATTGAGTTTACTCTCTTTGGACTGTAGTGGACAGTATTTTTGTATGGCAGCAGTTAGTTGTGCAATGTATATGTTCTGAGAGGCAATTTCTCTCACAGAATCGGTTACTACTTCTTGTTACTTTTCCAGACCTTTGTGGTATTGCCATTTCCATGCGGTAGTCAGCTACTATTGAGACTTGGTTTACTACGCTCACATCACGAAATATATCTCTTTTATAGGTTATGATATAATCAATTTCGCTCCTTGATTTCCCATTTGGACTTATTCATGTCCATCTTCTGCTAGGTATTTTTTGTAAAAAAACCTGTTCATCAAGTATAAGTGGTTCCCCAGCAGAAAATATAAAAGGGTCTCTCCTGGGTAATTCCTTAAGCCACCTTCCAAGTTTCTTAGAGATGCTTTGTCTTCAATTGATATAGTTCTCGTTTTAACATTGAAGTCACCACATATAATCACGAAATCTGTATACGCGTCCTACAGTGCTATTTTTAAATGCTTGTGGAATAAGTCAAGTTTTTCATTAGTATGATCTGTCGTGGGCGCATATGTGGATAATTTTATGGCTGCAACTGGAGTTTAATTTCAATAATAGGCAACTTGCGTCAGTGATGAATTCAATTCCACCTATTGCCTTCTGCTGTTTACCGCCATATGAAAATGCGTGACTTGGTTGGACTGTTTTCCAACTTTCTCCACTTTGTATTACTTCACAAAGTCCTATGACATCTCACTTAGTTTTTAATATTTCTTTTCACAGTTTATCAAAAAAATTTTAAAGTTATAGTAATAGACAGAAATAAGATAATTCTTCTTCTTGTTCTTTGTTTTTCGCTGGCTGTTACGCGACCTAGTGATCTTCTCTCATGTGTCTGTGTTGCGTTCTAAAGTAGAATAGACATAGAGAACCTAAAGGTTAACCTGGCCTCCGAATCAGGGGAGTTGCAAACACTTCTACTCCGGGGATGATTCCCTAGGCAGAGCACCTCGCTGCTTTACCAGTGCTTTGCGAACGAGAACTGCTTTTAAAAATCTGTAATATAAATAGCACATTATACTTCTTCTTCTTCTTTCATTATAGGTTTACAACTTGTTTTTCTTCACCCTTCTGAAAATTTTTATGGCGAGTCTGCTGAAGACGTTAGCCAACTTTCAGCCCATCTTTTTGGTGGTCTTCCTGGTAGTCTCTTTCCTAGAGGTTTCGAGTTCTTTGCTATCCTTATTAATCCGTTGTCATCAGTTCTTTCTACGTGATCATTCCGTTCTTTACGCCTTCTCTTCACGAATTTTCCTATATCGGCAACATTACATTGTTCACTAATCTGTTGGTTCCTTATTCTGTTCATTCTGGTCTTTCCTACAAGGGTCCTAAGTGTGTTTATCTGTGCAGTTCGCAAGAGTTGTTTTGTTCTTTTTATATCTGCTCTAGTTGCGTATACATAGACTAATCTATATTATACTTATGAGAAGATACACATTTCAGTTGCAAATATGTTCAAGTCTGTTTGTTCTTATTTGCTTCAATACAATTTATATCTCACCCTTCTTTTCACTCTAGCAGCTCTACTGTTGTTCGTCTCACTACTCGATATACAGATTTTCTTCTACGACGTAAATCAGGAAATCAGTGCATTTTTGTAGGTCTACTATCAAGTTAAAAGGTTACAATAATTGTATAGCTGCTTCTCTAGAAAGATGTATTGCTATAATAATGCGGCAATAATGTTTGTCCGATCATCTACGAATTTATATGTAAATAAATAAATAGAATGTTTCACGAGTATATGACATGTTATTGAGTATATGTTTTTAAAAGAGCTGAACCATGTATCTGCACAGACTGATTAAAGATAGCCGTAATATAATTGTCAATCCCACCAATTAGTAGTACTACTAAACTGTAATCGATTGTTGCTTTTTGAAAGGTAATGTAAAGCAATTGCATTTTGCTCGTTTTTTTTTTGTATAAACGCATTATTTCTACTAACGCTTACTAATCTATTTTAAATTTTCGCTATCGTGGTCTAAGATGTTGTCATTTGCCTTTTACATCTTCCTCCACTTGATTGCTTTGGATATTAAATATAATTGTGTCAGCCCATTAAGTAATGCACGTCATAGATCACATGATCAACGAGCAGCAGTGCCGGTATCATAATAAAAATAAAATAAAAAAAAACAGAATGTGATTTGTCATTGCAGGTTATTCTTTTACTTTTTTTATATATTTTTTTATATATCTAGTAAACAACAGTAGGTTACCACGATGCCCATGTTTTTTTTTAAATAATTAACAAATTAAATTATACAAATGTACTATATTTTATAGCAAAACTATTGTTATGTGTCGTTACATTGGTATCAAATCCAACATGTTTATACTTTGTTGTCAGGAAGTTATCAGAAATTATAGCAGCTGTCACTGAAGGTTGGTTGTTCGTAGTTTTCTCCTTGTAAATAATTTGTTTATTTCCTGCTATAAAAAGAGTTCTAATTAGAACTAATCTACATTGTATTTTTGTACACGTTCACAAAATGGCGAGACCTTTAAGCAGACAGTCGAAACAACCTGTCGCAAGTTTTATAACCTATTTCGAACGCGAACGAAATAATAATGGTCCACTTCTACGTTTAAATGCTGTCAGAGAGGTAATATTAACTTCTACAACTAGAGTATGTTTTTATGTTAATAATTATTAGATGCTGTGGTTTCTATTTGCTTTATATTAAATTAAAATGTAAATATTTGAGGTTATGTAGTTTGTTTGTTGTTCCACTTTAAACTGTTTCAATATAAATATACACATACAAGGTTGTGACATCATAAAATGTATATATGACGTGCATTACCTGATTGGCTGACACAACTATAACTGAATCAACCATGATTTAATTACAGGAAATATGGTTTAAAGCTGCAAGTGATGGTAGTTTG
Source organism: Limonius californicus (assembly GCA_014611495.1). Lineage (NCBI taxonomy): Eukaryota > Metazoa > Arthropoda > Insecta > Coleoptera > Elateridae > Limonius > Limonius californicus. The sequence continues at coordinate 13,093 of JABXWE010007287.1, forward strand.
GAAGTCATAGAAACGCTACTTAGTCAAGGGTTAGATTTAGAAGTGACAGATGACGACAGTTTTCCAGCACTCCATTTGGCTACGCAAAATGGCCATATCAAAATTGTAGATTGCCTTCTTTCTAAGGGAGCAGAATTAGAAGCTCGAAACGCCTATGGTACTACTGCATTGCACGAAGCTGCATGGGAGGGTCACGTTAATATAGTAAAGCTGTTGCTATCAAAGGGTGCAGATTTAGAAACAGCTTCTAAAAAAGGGACCACTGCACTGCATCATGCTGCGTGTAATGGTCATACAGAAGTAGTAAAATTATTACACAATAGTGGTGCAAATATGGAAGCACCATGCGACAAAAAGTCTACGCCGTTACATGCCGCCGCAAGGACACACAGAAACGGTGAAGTATCTACTGTCCAAAGGGGCAAACGTAACTTTAAAATGCACGCTAGGCCAAACTGCGATGCATAAAGCTGCGTGGTTTGGATATACAGAAATAATAAAACTATTACTGTGCAATGATGCAGAAATAGAAGCAGAAGATGAACAAGGACAAACCCCGCTGCATTACGCTGCAGGCCGCAGACATCCGAAAACGGTAGAGTTTCTGCTCTCCCAGAAGGCAAACATAGCAGCTAAATGTAAGAAAGGACAGACTGCACTGCACAAGGCTGCGTGGAATGGACATACAGAAATAATAAAACTATTACTGTGCAATGATGCAGAAGTAGAAGTAGAGGATGAAGATGGACAAACTCCGTTGCAAATAGCCGCAGGCCGTGGACATCCGAAAGCGCTAGAGTTTCTACTCTCCCAGAAGGCAAACATAGAAGCAAAATGTAAAAGAGGACAGACTGCACTACACAAAGCTGTGCTGTATGGTCAAGTAGAAATAGTAAAAATATTATTGGCCGACGGCGCTAGCGAAACAGCAAAATGCCACAAGGGATATACTGTGTTGCGGTACGCCCTGCGGAAAAACCCGAGACAACCCGAACTACTAAAAATATTGCAGAAAGAAATTCATAGAACTAATTAAAACAATTCTGCAATTGGGGTAATGGCTTGTAATTGTACGTAATACGCGTCTCATCCTCAATTGTAGAAGTTCTGTTCCATAGCAGTGGAGAACCTATAGTAATGCTAAAACTGATAATATCCTAATGTCTAAAGCATAAATATGTGAAAAATAAATGCATAAAATATATAGCAAATGCTAAACATTACTAAATAATAAATTGAAGCTATTGTATTTGTATTTCTTCTTGTTCTAACCCGGTACCGTATTTGGCCAAATTTTTCACCTCCATGATTCCCATCAGACCCAGCTTATCCTGGCTCGCGATATTTTGTCCTTTGTAGGTGGGGCAGGTTAGAGCCGTTGTATCTAATATGCCCCACCCTTAAAAACCCCATCTTAACTACAACTAGGACATAACAAACACGCTATATATGATGCTTACCTGGCTCCCCTTTTCCTAATATTTTACTTGCAATCCTAATTGAAATATACTATGTCGTGCTGAGGTTCTCAGTATGTTGTAACCATTTCAGTTTGTATCTTCTATATTTCTAGAGCTTCCTTGTTTGTGAGAACCCAGGATTATCTAAACATGCGACGGCGCGCCCACATCTTGAATGCGTCTAATTCTTTACACCATGCCTCCGTTACGGTCCAGGATTCGACTCCGTATAATAATAGAGAGAAGACTTTCTTCTTCTTATCCTTGTTGTTCTACTGCTATCGGAGGTTTGATATCTCTAAAGCTATCTTAATCTTGTTAATAGCTGCTTGAAATAGTGCAGCATTGCTGCAGCTGAACCAATCACGAAAATGGTTCAACTACAACACATTACATCTGCCAACATATCTTCTTCCTTCAATTTTCCTCTCTATGATGAGCTGAAGGAGTTCTCATTTCATAACCCAAATATGTCAGATTTATTTTCTTAAAGGTGTATAGGATTTCGCATTCCTTCTCCATTCTTTCGAGAATTTCTTTATTCATGACCCTGACAGTCCACGGTATGCCCCACCTGAGTAATGTACCACATAACCAAAGTTACCCAAAAGATAACTGAAAGTTAACTTCTCAAGAATACAAGGTCACATTGGTTAACTAAAAGTTAACCTGTAGATTAACTATATCACAAATTAGTTAACCGTAGAGCAACCTTATGGCATCCTCAAGGTCGCTAAAAGATTAACCATAAAAGATGTCTAAAGCTAACGTTGATAGTCAGTTTTTTGGTTAACCGTAGAAGATGTCCAAAATCCAACCTGAAAGTCAGTTGTTTGGTTAACCGTAAAAGATGTCCAGAAGCTAACCTTGAAAGTCGACTTCTGAGCATCTCCCCAACGCAACGTACCCAAAAGTTATGCTCTTTGGTTAGCCGTTATACTATACCAAGAAGGCTGTCTTTGAAGGATAACTATATAGACTGTAAATAAGTGAACCGAGAAACATAATTAAAAGTTAAGTGCTCATTCTGTCAGAGAACACCCTTTAATTGTACCTGTAAGGCAAGGCTAACTTCTATTCAACAAATGCTATTGCGGTTTGAATTAAGATGACCATGTTATTTTTTACAGAATGAATAAATAAAGAATCCATTACAAACAATTGCTATTTATTGTTAGACAAATATTTAAAATACAACAAATTCTATACTCTAAATTATAAATTTTAACCTTAATATCCAAGACAGTGTTTTCTACTGCGACTTCTTACGTCTTGCTGCGTACTTCCGGACCCAAACATTCGTAGGGTATCAAATGTCTAGTTCTGTGGCACCAGATATGATCTTTGGCACTGCTATCGAAAGCAAATAATAACTTCTTAACAAGAATTATCTGTTGGCTGTATTGCTATGAGCTAACTATTTATTTTATTATTTCTTAATTTGTTTATTTAATTATATAAGCTGGACTCAAATTAAATCACATCGAAACAGTTGGTAACCATTTCCGAAAATATAAAGCGCGGAGTTAATGTTTGTTTAGACAATAATGGCAGATATTTCAAACAACTGTTGTAAGACACAATCATACAAAAGTGTTTTTATTCAACTAATTGTATTTGTAAAGTAAACATTCATTGTAAGCGAAAATTTAATAAAAATGAGTTCTATACACGTTCAGACTGCAATACAATTGTCTTATTAAATTGTGTTCTTGTGCATACAGGTTAGCGTTTGTTATATAATAATCTACGGACAACATAAATTATAATTTGGACAGAGAACATTTTTTAAAATTGTTAAATTTTTCTTACGTTAATTGATTTTTTAGGGAAAAGTGCTGTACTATCATTTTTATTAACAAGCACGCCATTAATTTTAAAATTTCCCGCGCTGTTTGAAATATCATGGTATGCCACTGGGTATAGTCAACGGCATATTATGTAGTAAGCCGACTGGAAAAAAACTTGGAAGCGATGCCATCATTCATTTTCGATTGCAGTGTATACATTCTGTGTAGAAAATATAATGGTAGTCAATCTTGCGTTTAATTGGAAATTGTGTCATTTAATCGTTTAATAAATAACCTCAATCACTTTGACATTTCGCGTGTGTTAGTCATTTTCTTAGGAAATGATAACATTAGGGGAAGTACAGAAATAGATAGTATCAACTCAGACTGGCACCACACATACTTTAAGAAAGAAATTGAAAACATACATAAGGAAGTTTGAACATTATTAATAATCTCGAACGTGCAATAGACAATAAATAATGATACTGCTTATCTTATTTATTTTTAAAGTGACGCCATCCGAGAATAACAGAATGCATAGAACAAAGTAATCGAACAAGTGAGTCATAATTAAAAGATCATTATTTTTCAATCGGAATATTTGGAAAATGTACGATATAAGCAGGAATATTCACTAACCCTGCAATTTGTTTAGGCGTTTAGGTAATAGCTGGTTGTATAATCCTCAGATTTAAATCAACGCGGGATAAAGAATCTTTACATTAATATGAACATTACAGTATATTATATAAGGTAACATTGTTACTAATGTTTCGTTAAAAATAAATCAAATCCTGAAGATTTTATACATGTAGAAAAGTATGCACATACAAACTGATGGTTATCATCATCATGATAGAGTTCCACACAAAATTTATAATTTTGTTATTTAATGTTTTCTGGAATGCCCCAGAAACACACTTTCTAATGGCTTCTATTTCTGCGCTAAGATTATGAACTTATTTTTATTGAAAATTAGAACACTACGAAAAAAGTTACCTTCCGGAACTGTTCAAATGGTCCACCATTAACCAGTTAGCATTGATTAACATTTGTGAAAATAACTCACTAAATCTGTTTCCCTATAAACGTGAAATTGTTGACACAGGCACATTTGTGAAACAGTGATAAAAGATTTATAATCAAAGTAGAAATGGTAAGACTAGCGTCTGCCATAGAAAAAATTGATGTCGCAAGCGCGTTCTTAGAAATTATTTGAACCAGCTTTCGGATAATTCAAAAGATACCAAATTTCCTAAAGTACTTAGAAGAAAAGTAACAAATAGCGACGCTTTAGGTAGATTTCGAAATTCTGTCATTGAGTATAGAAAGGAAGCAAATGAACCGTTTGAAATCAGGTTTATTAAAAAGTATATTTTCTATGGTCCAAATTATATATTTTGTGATCATTCCACATGCTACAGTTACTTTTGTAGTAGAAATAAAGGAGAGATAATGGAATGCTCTGTTTAAATTGTTATAGACTATTTACATTGTAATTTTTGCGGGAAAAGTTAGTAAATGATTTACAAGTGAGTGGAGTCTTTGATGTGCTCAAAAATATGACCAAGAGACTTGCAAATAATACAGGAAGCTTGCTACATGATGCACACACAAATGCAGCCGAAACGTATAACTCCATAGTTGCGAAGTTTGTAGGTAGAGAACGCACACATTTTTTATTGAAAGGTTCTTATGAAATAAGTTGCAAAGCTGCAGCAATTTCTTATAACACCAACGGAGGTTTTATGCGTAAGATACTGCAACGGCTATATAGTAATAGTTGCTGTGATAATACTAGGCTACACTTACCAATATTTCGGAAAAGGAGAAGGAAAGCAGGAAAAGTTCATAAAAACAGTAAACACTTTGTTTTGGATTGCTAATTCACTATAACTACAGCTGTTGAAGAAATGAATTAAAGTAATTGTTTTCAGGTAAAATAGCAGCCGGTAACTTTCTTACGGATCTAGAAAACGACTCCTACAATACGAAGTTTGCAGAATTTTTACGTAACTTCGCACAAATGGGCAAAGAAACGATATTTCAGGATACGATGTGGCAGTCTAGCAGCGAAGTTTGGAAAATTGAAAGAAAAAAATTAGTGACTCCATCAACATTTGGAAAATTTGTAAACTGCGGAACACCACGTTCTTACGGGCCAAACGAGCTTTTTCATCGACCCGCAACAGGATGGAAAAAGGCCTTCGGCTAAGCTCAGAGGAGTAGGAGTGGGTTCAGGGGAACCGCTTAGTTATGTACAGGGTAGGCCAAAATTAACGGGCGCCACCTTCCAAATCACAGCAGATTACCAGTTCGCGTGGAAGGCCGAGAAACCGACAGCTCACGGATATCTGACTCACCTTTATTCTGCCTCCTCATATATTTAAAACTTACAAAGTTCATGCAGAAGTTTTCACCTCACAATTAGAAATTCTCTTACCTTAGTGTTGTTCGGTAGGGAGCAGAGAGAGGCACAACTGGGGTGTTACTAAGATCTTCGGGAAGCGGGAAAATTCGCTGGCACTCTCCTGAAGATTGGATCGAATGGAGATATCGCTACGGACTTTTTCGGCGTCGAAAGAGAAGAAGAGATGGCAATTTCAGATGCCACGATCTTCGCCCCTGTACGGGAGGATCACTTGAAACGGCTCGAAAAACAGGACTTCCACGGGTTTGATAGCTTTTATCCGACACAAGTCGAGAGAACAATTTCACTAAATTGTCTTTGCAAAAATCTGACACTCTGCTGATATATTTAATCCAACACAAGTCGAAGATTCTTTTGCCTAACGCAACACGTGCGATTCCCGAGAAACATAACATGCTGCTGACAAAAGGGTTTCAGAATTCCTCTTGGCCGGCCTTAACCGACTAAATACACATGTCAAGCGTTCGACTAAGTTTCGATAGTGGCCTCCCATAAATTTAATTTCCGCAAATAATACAAATTGTACTCAACATAAAAACGGCAATTAAAATTGAATTTTAATTCCTATGAAGAGGCGAACCTAAACGAACATAACAACATTTACCGCTAAAACCGTTGCTTTATTGTTTTATTCAACTTTTTCGGGAACTAGTGTTACTAGGTTTAGTGTGGAAAATGAAGAAATGGCAATTTCTAAATTTCTGTTCATTCTCGATATAACGTGGAATTTTATGCGACCCGCTCGAAGATTTATATTTACGAATGTTCTGCTCAATTTTCAAACAGAAATTTATTTAAAAATTAGAAATATCAATTGTCCAAAATTATAAACTAATTATATACTAAAAAATAGATGAATACGATAAGAAAGTACTATCCTGATACTTATTTGTTAAATCTATTTGTTATAATTATTTGCCTATCAATTAATATCCAAATTTTTTTGTTATTATTGACTAATTGTATAATAAAAACATGTTAACCTGTTATGATTTTATTATCTAATTTTCTATTTACTTATACCTCCACCTGTGCCAATCCTCAGGATCGAAACTCGTGGTCGAACAGTCAGTTCGATTTATGGGGTTTTATGGACCAGCTGTCGAGAGGTCGAACTGAAATACGCCCATTAGGAAATCCTTGTACTTATTGGTGTTAAACAAGTTGCCTACCTATATGCATTTCCCTCAGAGTGGTTATGCGAAGAATAACACTACGTATTTGGTTTTTTTTTAAATTAACCTTTATATTTCAGTTAATTAATATAAACAAATTGCCCGGTAAAAACCATGCGAAACACTTTTGTTAAAAAATAAATCCGTGCGTGTCTTGCTCTACCACGAGGCATTACAATAAACTATCAATCATAATTACAAGCTACTTCTTGCGAAAGTAAAATTGGACAAATGGATTTTATTTCGAATGGTAATTTTATTTAATATGGTGGGTGGCCTAACCCCCCTTAAAGCTTCCTTCTAGTGTTAGGTGTAAAAATTTATTTTGGTATAAACTGTATATATTCTGGTGGTTCAAATAAAGAAAGGTAAACTGTTCCTTTAAAGTTTTATAATATCTGAGTAAATTCAACACGTGCCATGTGTGCGTAACTAATTGAGATTTTAGGGTCGCATTCTTGACCTCGAGAGAGTGGAAATACGCAGCAGACGTCTTAAGTACGAGGGCGTACGAAAGAAAGCCCGGGTGCGAAGAGCAGATGGTTTTGACGTCTTGTTTGTGTTGCACGTGTTATGCATGTCGCTAGCTAATTACTATAGTGCACTAGTGATTGAATATTCTAGTATGTAGCTACAATTAGATAAAGTATGATTGCTGATCAGTATTGCTCGTTATATGAGTGTAGTTGTGATTAAGAGGTCTCTGTGATTGAGAGATCTCAAAGTTTGGCCAGGTGATATTGAAAGCTTGTACAAGTGTGGCTAGCCACGGTAGTTTTAAGGAATTGCTTGGGCAGATGCCCTAACGAATCCTGTGTTACATGTCTCGTGTTGGGCAGTTCGCACGGTTGTCACAGAGAAATAGGTGGATCTAATCAATCCCCTATTGGCACCTTAGGGTGCACAGAAGTGGTCCGGAACAGTACGATTCCACGGAGTAGTAAACTCCAAAATCCTGTGACATATACGTTCTTTGCAATTAATCGTGTGTCACAGAGACATAGGGGATCTAATCAATCGCCTATTGACTCTTTCGAGAGTGCGCCAGTGCTACTGGATTTCAGATGTTCAAATGGTATTAAAACAGAAGTAATTATCTAATGGTCAATGATGTGGAAGTTAACTATCACCTGTGCGGTCCAATCAAAGGGTTAATTATTCCATCCAAGTGTTACCAGTCACCTACCCGTACAGCGGAGTGAAGAGGGGTGGGCCCCCCGGTGAGTCATAATACAGTACTTAATAAAAGCAACAGATTGGTGAGTCCTTTTCTTTTTCATGTTTCCATATGTGGTTTCGCTTAATTGCGACCCTCGTCTGTCAATGGTCCAAGCACGGCTCAATTCCAACACTCTAACCTTACGATAAGTATACAAGAAACATGTGAAGCTTGGTTTCTTTGAAATAAACTTATTTGCGAGTTGAATAAAAACGTTCAACGAAAAACGCTTCTAACACTAGTAAAAAAAAATATCTGGTTGCAATTTGTAGCAAGACCTTATTAGTAGGCATCCAACTTAAAATTGCTCTCAACCTTTCAGAAAGGTTATTTTTACAACCTGTTATCGGTGTTGATTTAGAATTCCGAAATCATAGCAAATAATTAGAATATTTAACTGTATAACACGAAAAGTACATAAGTTAACTGTAACACTTGCAGCTACTAAAATATATTAAAAAATTAATGTAACAAAACAATACTAATTTATACAAGCATATTGATTTATCTAGAACGTTCTCTGAATCAATTTATTATTATTACTATTACACTATTAATATTTTTACAACCAATCATATGTCTGTATATTTCGAGATCTAATATTAGCAGGAATAGCAAGAAATATGTACAAATTTTATCTTATTTTGAACAATTATGACTGTACCATAACACTAAAATATAAGTAAATGTAAGCGATTGTTGTAATTCTCTGTAACAGCAAGACATTAGGAAGTTATATGTTATTGTATTGGCTATTATACCATGAAGCCTCTTTCTCTATATTTCTTTGGCTCTCGAGAGAGCCTCTATGTTTGTGGCATGCGTGTAAAGTAATGTCATCAAAGATAGTGGACCTACTCTTTAATGTGGACTCCGAACCCCGGAAATCTACATTTCTTTTACAGAGAAGTTGCGCTAGGCAAAAATAAATCAAGCGTACAACGTTGAAATTTAAGGAATTTGCTTGATCCCGCGGAAGATGTTTTAATAAATATTACAGGAATATTTGTAATTGGCTATTTCAACTTTTACGACCAATTACAGGGTTTTTCAATTATAGACTACATGTGACAGTGTCGTTGTAGTTAAATCAGATACACATAACTTATGTAACATAGTGCATTATTTATGCAGTTGAAAGTGTATTATCAGAGTCTAAACCGTATTCAGTTTGAAAATATTCTTTCTGATTCGCCAATTCCAGAGGTATAATAAGAACTTGGTAACCAATACACGGCATAAGAAAAGAACATCCATTTATATCCATAATTATGTTCCATGTAACTTTACTAATAATCATGACTAGGACTTAAGTTAATGTTAAGTAGAGACAGAAGTAAATAAATTCAAAGAAAAGGAATTTTATATTTTTGTATGGTTACCTTTCTACTATCGAAACATTATACTAAATTATTGCGTGTTTTCTTTTGACATTTAGCACTTAGCTAGAAGGCCATGTGTAAATATATATTTTTACTTGTACATACTAACTTTGGGTTAAGGTATTATGATATGACTCACACTAATCAGTTTCGATCTTATCAGCAAAGTGCTTTTTAGGACCTCAAACAAACGTTAGGTGTGTTGCTTATTTTCGTTAAATTATGATAACATAATTTAGAATTATTTTTTAGTTAAATTCAAATTACTTCAATGAGGAGCAACTCTACAACACGATCTATACTGTTGTGTCATATGAACCTTGATTTAGCTAACTTAAAGCTATTTTATGTTTTAAACCTGAAAAGTAAGTTGTTAAAACCAAGTAAAAGGTTATGCTCAATTAGTGTCTGTCATCTCCATTGATTTTATTTGGGTTAAACTGGTGTTTAGCCTTTGAATTTTCTGTTTCATTTTGCTTATTAGTAGTCGTAATAATTGTATGAAGGTTTTAAAGGTATTTATCAAACTTGACTGTGAATTTTTCACCTGGAAAACAATAAAATACGATATTTTTTTATTATGTGCGACAACTGTCAACCAACATGTAATTTTGGAGGAAAATGAACCTTACAATTGTATGTTTTGTGTAAGTAATATTTGGATACAGATGTGAAAAACATTTTAATATGATTTTGATAATCATAATTGCAATATCATTAATACAAAGTGATTTATTTTTAAAATAAATATGAATTTTGTTAAAAAAATAATTGACAGACCGTGTGAGGCGCTAAAACATTTCTTTTTAAATAAGGAATATGGCTATAATTTCAGTTTTGATGTAAATGATATTTTCAGAAAGTTATTTAAATATTTAAGATTTGGTTAATTTGTGTTAATTTCATTCTGTTTTCCCATTGGTTGAGGAAGTCACATGTTTTTTTTTTTGTAAAATGTACTTATTTTGTTTTGTATTATGATCTTGCCATGGTTACTTGTTAAAAAAGGATAAACAACGGGAACTTGCTATGAAAATCTCAACGTGAACAGACACTCGTCTGGCGAGTCAATTAAAATTGTAATTTTGTGTTAATTATATCTTTTTTTAATAAAACTAGGTTATTAAGTGTTACGGTTCAAATCAGCGTTATTTGTTACTTATCTGTGTGAAAAATAGAAAAAATTCAGTAAAGTAGCCAAATATCAAGAATTTTGGATGGAGTATCAAAGTAGCGTCAGTAGACTTCAGTTGATTTTTTTCGAAATGTTCTGTTTGTCTCTGTTTCTGACGTTTAAAACGTCAACAAACTTCAAGGTTAGTAATCATCTACAAGTTGGACAGAATTTTTATACCTGTTAATTATTTGGGATATATTCAGAGACTGGAATAAATTACCCATTGGAGATCAGAGAACTCGTCAAAGGAAAATAGAGGAGCTAGAAGAAGATGGCAACAATGCAGAGACCCAGCCAACAAGACCATCGTGAATAATAAAACTCAATAACTACGAACAGAAATCCAAAAACTCGAAGAGGAGTCAATAAACTCATACCTGCAGAATCTGACGCCAAATGAAGAGACAGACTACTCCCTCTGGAAAGCAACCAGAAAAATCAGAAGACCTACTACATAGATACCTCCAGTTCAGGGATAGTAAGCAGAAAGCTAATCTGTTTGTGGGACATTTAGCTGACATCTTTACACCCAATCAAACGCAAGCAGAAAACATACTGCCTGAAACTCACAACCAAGATTCAGGAAACGTCATCCTAGCCACCCCAAAAGAAATAGCAGAAGAGATTAAAACGAACCTCAATTCGAAAAAAGCACCAGGTTACGAAGCAATTGCCTAGAAAAGGCATAGTCTTACTCACCTACCTATTCAACGCAGCTTTCAGACTGAAACATGTTGCTAAGTGCTGGAAAGTTGCAGAAGTAATCATGCTGCCAAAGCCAGGTAAACCACCTAACGAAACAAAATCCTACAGGCCCATTTCCCTATTGCCTATTGTCTCAAAATTATTTGAAAAGCTGTTGCTTAAAAGGCTAAGACCTCTGATAGAAGATAACAAACTAATACCAGATTTCCAGTTCGGTTTTAGACAGAAGCACTCAACCATCGATTAAGTGCATCGAATGAAGAAGAAAGAAGAAAAACAAATCTGCTCTGCAGTCTTCTTAGACGTTGCTCAGGCCTTCGACAAAGTATGGCACGAAGGTTTTATATACAAATTAAACAAAATGTTCCCGAAACAATATGTAGAGGTACTAATATCATATATCTCAGACAGACTCTTCAGAATAAAACAGGAAGACGAATATTCTGACTTGAAGGAAATACGAGCAGGCTTGCCTCAAGGTAGTGTCCTTGGACCTATTCTTTAGCTGCTATATACTAGTGATATACCAGCAGTAGAACGGATCACATTATCCACATTTGCAGACGACACTGCACTCCTCGTAGTGGACAAAGAGCAAGATATGTCCACTAGAAGACTACAAGTACCTAGCAACAAAATACTTGATTGGACCAAACAATGGAAGATCAAGTTAAACGAGCTCAAATCTATACATGTTAGTTTCACCAACGAAAAGTTTGTAACCCTCCGATCTTGGATATCAATGGTAGCATTGTGCCCTATGAGAATAACGCCAAATATCTAGGTATGACCCTGGACGCCAGGCTTCGATGGAAGGAGCATGCGAAGGAAAAAAGAGCTGAGCTTAATCTGAAATACAAACAACTTTATTGGATCCTTGGTAGAAATTCCAAGTTGGCAATACACAACAAATTACTGATCTACAATCAGATCCTGAAACCGGTATGGCTACTTGGTATTCTGCTCTGCGGGTGCGCCAGGGATACTAACATTCAAACATTTCAAAACAAAGTGTTGCGTATCATAGTTAACGTTCCATGGTATGTACGTAACTCCGATTTACACCAAGACCTCAACATTCCTATGGCAAAAGGTTGACAAACATGAAGCCAGACTTCACGAGAACGCAGAAGCTCTTCAACTGCTGGACAACCAACACCTAGTCCGAAGACTGGAGAGGACTAAACCATTCAAGCTTGTGTAGTGGCTGTATAAAATCAGAGCAAGGCGCGCGAGTGAGAATGTAAATCAAAGTTAGAAAACTCTGAAGGACATCGCTGGATGGACTCTAGTTATTAAGTAATAAGCATAAGAATGTAACAGATAAAAGTTAATGGTTAGCCTTTCAGACTAGTTTTAATAATGTAAACACCACAAGTGCTAAATAAAAAAAAAATAATTATTACAAATATTTTATTATTATAGTGGGTGTTTATCTTACACAGAAACTTCTACAATACACATAATCCTTTGTATCCTGCTTAAAAATATGTGTTAACTTCACTTTTCCCAAGTGTTGCAAAGGATATCTTCGAGAATTACTCAATTGCATTTGATTAACACAGCAGTAGCAAAAACAGCCCAATTTTGTATTATTTATAATTTGAAACCAATAAAACTAGCACAATAAACCAGTTACATTAGATTTTTAATCTTAAAGATATCACTATTATAACAATATTCCTTAATATACTAATTTCGATTAAATAGGTTCGTATTTGTGATAAATTTTCTCTACAAGACCCAAATCTAAGCCATTTCCATCCAACTGAATGTACTTTAACTTCGGGAACCATTCAAGGTTATCCAACTCCAAACTTCGGAAATCGTTGTTCTGTAAATTTAATGTTGTGAGTTCTGTAAGCTTGTTAGAATAAATACAGGTCTTCGGCGATGGTAGGTTGGGAACTGTGTTAAAGCCTTTACAATTGATATTATCCAATCCGCGAAGTCTATTATTAGCCAAATTAAGGTTCACCAAAGGACAATTATCATCAAAAGCTTGAATTGGAAAACTTCCTAAATCGTTATCAGAAAGATCCAATCCCTGCAAGCGGTTTAATCCTGCAAAAGTGGCTTCTTGAATGTGTACAATATTATTGAAGTTCAATTTAATAGTTACAATTTGAGGCGAATGTTTAAATAAGTCAGCTGAGAGCATGGTAATATTATTATGATCTAGGTCCAACTTTTCTAAATTATGTAATCCTACAAAATGTGATCGATTTAACACTGTGATTGCGTTACCATCTAAGGTGAGGTCTTTCAAATGTTTTAAGTTTTTAAATATTTCGGGTTCTAAACAAGTTATGCTGTTATCTGAAACATCCAAGGCTTGGAGTTTCTGCAAGCCATCAAATAAACCTATGGGTAACCTCCCAATTTTGTTATTGATTATAAATAGGTGCGTAAGGTTGGTTAAATCACCAAACGCATCGGCTGATATGTCAGTTATGTCGTTGTGTGATAAATTCAAGACTTCAAGACTGTAAAGTCCTTTCAAACTTTTATAATTTATTGTTTTTAAATAATTTCCAGGCAGACTAAGCGACGTTAAAGTAATGAAACCATTTTGCCAATTTTCTGGTAAATATTTTATATTGCTGCTCAATAAACCAATACTATTTAATTTTGTAAGTCCAAGGAATGTATTTTCAGAAATTTCCAAATTGCTCTCATCAACAATTAAATATTCCAGGGAAGAAAATTTACTGAATCCTGCAAATGAAGGTGCCAAATTTGTACCAGTTAGCGCTAATTGTTTCAAATTAGGGGCTACACTTAACACATTTGGATCAACATTGTTTGATTTTGCTACTGTCAGGTTGTTGAAGTCTTCTAAGCGAAGCTTATGTTCAAGCGCAAGGTTCAGAATATCCTGGTTCAGATCTTCAGTGGAATTCCAGTTGCTGCAGCGCAGGTTGTTGCTGATGTTAAGCTTACAGTATGGATCGATTTCATAACTCATAGTCATGTAAACTTCAAGTGCCAGGATGAGAATCAATAGCATAGCCCGCATCGTGTGAATCTAAGGAAAACAGATATTTAATTTAAGGACATCGTTCTGGTTTCGTGTTAAGTGCAACTACTTAGATGCGTTTTGTGAGTACTCAATTAAGTTGTACAGTTTACGTATTCCCATTTCGAAAATATAATTTAGAAGACGCCGACTTATGACAAATATTTAAAGGAACTACAAATCTGGGAGTTTATTCTTAAAACTTGAATGCTGCCAAAGGTAATTATGATATTTATTAATACCGTCATAAAACGTTGCTCAATTAACAGTAGCACCACGCCTGTAGATTATTTTCCGCACAAAATCGTGTGGATAACTTCACGAACTACCCCCAACACTTCCTGAAAATGAACAACGAATTGTTTAAAACGAGAATTGTGAAAATTTAATAAAAAAAGATCTTGCAAATATTTAATTCAAAAAGAATTTCGCCATATGTTATCGTGAAGAACGGTCTAAAACTGTTTCCTTCTATAGTGAGTTTCACACTATTAAATTTACATAGGGTAATGTATTTCTTATGGAAGATTTTTGTGCAACGTTGGCGGTTTCGCGTACTAATCCATACACCTTGTGCAGTGAAATAAGATTGTGTTTAATTATGTCAGAGGTTCTCAAACGGTTAACTTACTCAGGTGTTGTCAACGAAGTTCAAGTATTTACGTATTTCAAATAGAATAATTATTTATTTTTAATTTTATTTAAAATACCGTTCCTGGATGTTTTGCTCAAAAATAAATCGGACGGAAAACTGTACCGGAAACCCACTCATACAGACCGCTATCTCAACGCGGAGTCACACCACCATCCGGCATAACTTCGATCAGCGGTCAAAACCCTGGTCACCCGTCCTCAAACACTCGCAGACCCAGAAAACATAAACCAAGAATTGAAGAAAATTCGAGAAGTTCTACGACAAAATGGCTTCAAGAATCAAACCATCAATGATACACTTCAACCCAGCCGAGACAAACCATAGGATGAAAAAGAGAAACCTACATCCAAAGTCAACTTGCCATACACCAAAGTTCTACGAAGACACAATGTTGACACAACATTCACAACCAACAGAAAGATCAGCTGCATTCTACGAAACCCCAAAACATGAATACCTCTGGAGAACCAAGGTGTCTACGAAATTCCTTGCCAGGACTGCAATCAAACATACATAGGTCAAACAAACAGACGAGTCAATGTGAGAAAAGAAAAACACGAAAATGCCGTACGAAAGAACGAGAAGACTTCATCACTGGCATAACACGTAAGCACATCATCCCACAAAATAGCTTTCGAAAACACCGAAGTACTGGCCAAGATAGGACACCTGTTATCAAGAATAATAAGGGAAGCTATAGAAATCGAGAAACACCCAAGAAACCTAAATTCTCGTGATGACACCCAAAGACTACCATCCCCTTAGAAACCAGTTCTCGCCAAAAACAAACGTGCAACAGAAACTAACAAGCAAACACAAAACCACCTCAACAAAATCGGAACGCTCCAGCCATAGACGGTCCCGTCACACGCAACAGAGCGCGAAATCAACAAAGCGCAACCACACGGAACAGTCAAGAAGTATATACAGCTCCGGCAGAAACAAATGTCAACAGTCGTATTACAAGAAGCACCAGTTATCCGACAAGACCTGAAGATGGCAAATGTGACTTTGCCGAAACGTCGTCAAGACAACCATCCCAGTCCATCCCAGGACCAAGAAGTTGGTAACCGGAAGAATTCCTGAAAGCCAATCACAGTATACAACACCCACGGAAATCTCAAAACCAGCATATACAGGGTGCTCAAAAAGTGTCACAAACTTTGAGCAGTGAAAGTATGGCCCAAAATATGACGAAAAGTTTTAATGAACGTGGGTCCGCAAATGGACGATTTCGGAGATACCTACAAAGGATTATTCCTTATTCTAGCAGTTGTGCATTTTTTCGCTTATCTTTTTTTTATCGTATGGCATACAAGTTGACATTCAGTGGTTAGTGCACAATTCGAATTCTCGCTATGTCAGTTTACTCTAACATGCATTTCATGTATGGTCGTCCTAATGGGAATGCCAGTAAGCGCTACGTCTGTATGCTGACACTCATCCCAATCGCCAGTTCCCTTCAGTTCGTTGTTTTGTAAGACTACACCAAAGATTGCGTGATACCGGTTCATTTGGGAAACAGTCCCGTAATTCCGGGAGACCAAGGTCGGTGTGCACCCCTGAGGCAGAAGTGGCAATATTAGCACGGGTAGAGCAGAATCCGGATACAAGTTTGCGGAGAATATCAGACGAGGTAGGAATTAGTAATCCTCTTGTTTGAAGAATCCTACACGAGCAGCAGCTTCACCCATACCATGTACAACGATTGTAGGCCCTAAACACACCTGATCATCAAACACGCTTGGTTTTTTGCCGCTGGTTTCTACGCAATGATGCCGAGCCGACCACAATTTTCTTGAAAATATTCTTTTTACTGATGAGGCCGGGTTCACACGAAATGGAGTTTTAAATTTCCACAATACCCATGTGTGGGCCGACGAAAATCCCCATGCTATTATGGAATCCAAACATCAGGTACGGTTTTCATTGAATATTTGGATGGGTATTTTGGGCGACAATTTTTTAATTACTGGGTCCAGTTATTTTACCAAACCGATTAACAGGCGCTGGTTACCTAAACTTTCTGCAGAACACACTGGCTAATCTTTTAGACGACATTTCTTTGAACCAAAGGCAGCAAATGTGGTTCCGGCACGATGGTGCTCCGGTGCTTTTTTCGATTGTTGTTTGAAAGCATTTACACGAAACTTTTGGACGAAGATGGGGAGGAAGGGGCGGACCTGTATCATGGCTTGCAAGATCGCCCGATTTAAACCCCCTTGATTTCTTTCTTTGGGGATATTTGAAAGCGTCAGTGTACTCTACAGCTGTAAACGACCTCGATGAGCTGCATCAACGAGTAGATCAGCGATGCCACCGAATCCGATCCGAGACAGTGTGGGGGTTTTCGAAAGAGTTCGAATGTCCATGCGGCGGAGATGTCATGCCTGCCTTGAAATGGAGGGAGGACACTTTGAACATTTCATTTGATTTTTTGCCTTTGCTGTTTGTTCATAAATTACATTACAATTATCTGTTAGTTTGTTTGTACATAATAAAATAGTGAAATAAACGCAAAATGTTTCGTAACTCCGAAACCGTCCATTTGCGGATCCACGTTCATTAAAACTTTTCGTCATATTTTGGGTCATACTTTCACTCCTCAAAGTTTGTGAAACTTTTTTTGCATCCTGTATATACAGGGTGTCTCAGAAAGAATGGGCCAGCGTTAAGTCATAGATTATTTAGGTTAAAATAAAATTGTATTTTTAATTTCTGTTCCATATACGAAATGCCTCGACATAACGAACGTCGCTGCATTTTCGTAAACACAAAACAGAAGTTAAAAATACAATTTCTATAACACCAAAGTATTTAATTGACTTAGCATTGTTCTTTACTGTAGGCCACAAGCACTACCCATTGCTTTTGCGATCATGGCGACCTGATAATTGCACGTCGTAACGACAACCCAAAACCTGGGACAAGCATTTTAAGGCAAACGGTTGCCTCTACGCGTATAAATTAAGAGTACCTTATTTTTGTACTTTTTAATTCTATTTCATAAAATAACATAAAATTTTAAAATTTTCTACTAATAACAACGTTAGAGCCAATATTATAAAAGTTTAGTGGTTGGTTAAGTGCCTCTTACGGTTAAGTCTGGTTAATGAAAATAATTATGTCACTGTACGATATAATGGTAAGTATGTGTACCAAATTTGAAAGAAATATCTTTAGATTTGTGGAAATTACAACAAAAATAAAAAATGAAAAATTGAAGTTTAAGGCCCTATAACTTCTTAACGAAGGACTTTCTGCCTAAGGTATATTAGGTTTAATCGGTTTACTTTTACCTAACGAATCTATGTCTAAACGCTGGCCCATTCTTTCTGAGGCACCCTGTATATATATACAGGGTGTCCTTTAAATACCTTAAAAGCTTCAGGTAGCACTTTTCTGTAAGAAATACAGTCCTCAAAAACACTAACACGAACTTCCTATAGTGCTTAGTTTCCTCACACGAGACACTTAAAGAATATTATAC
>JABXWE010007289.1:0-24570 GCA_014611495.1 Limonius californicus
TACGTACCCACCCACAGACAGACATTTTTTAAAAACCACTTTTTTGGGTTCCTAGAGACCCAAAACGGATATATCCGTTAAAATCTCGATTTCGAAAATTTTCATGATTTCAATACTTACCCTATACCTATAAGGTATGGGAAAGTAAAAACTAACTAAGAGCTATACAACCAACTAAAATTCACGTGGCATCCAGGCATCAAGGGCAAAGTTCGACCAACTACAGTCTAAGGAGGGAGGGTAGATACGCCTAGGCGCCACCTGTTCTAAATTATCATTCGTTCTTAAATATAACACGATGTAAAACGGGAAACTTCCTGGAGTTCGAACTTACCTTGCTTAGGCAATTGCTCAATGTGATACAAAAGAGAACTATATTAGAACAATATGCAATAAAACACGACAACATCAAGTTACCAAATTTTATTTTACGATAATAATAATAAAAAAGCTGAACACAACACAACACGGAATTAACACAAATATCTAAATATAAATAAATAAAATAAAATGTTGATGGGTAACAGTACACAATACCGCAAATAATTTACTTCAAAATTAAATTAAGCCAAAGTAGGGAACACAATAATGCGAAAATACTATTAAATACGAAAGCATTACTTTCGCTTTCAACCCGCAAATACAACTCGCGACCAAACCCGCCAAGTATTCAAAGTTTGTCGAGGCCTCGCGAACCAAATACCCAGATTAAAAATAATATGATATTAAGTACCGACGCACTCTTTAATCAAAATCAAAACCTTTCGCAATTATTCCCCCAATTGTTGCATTCTAAATAAAAAGCTTTGTATACACTGTCGACCATTTGAAAAACACAAACAAAATTTCGATACATTACAGGATATACTAAAACAAAATTTATCCTTAATTGGGATTGAAATCACAATACTTATAAAGCTTAATTATCCAATCATTAATTTATAGATAAATAAGAATATTAACGACGACCCCTTTCCGATAGAAATTACAATTTTCCGAATCTCCCTCGTACAACCAAAAATATATTTAAAAATTAAATATAATCGGAACGAACACACCTGTAATGCTGCGCTGCCGATAGTTTGAATTGCTCTGCAACTGCATGCGGAAAATACCTCGAATCCCGTCGAACTATGTCCAGGGGCTCCTTTATTTTAATTGCAGATAGATAATTTCGGGCGTATCGTATTCGCCTAAATAAATTCAAATGACTTAAATATAAACTATAAGATTTGGATTTTCCCTGCTTACCAAAAGATGTAAACTGGCGATAAGAACTTTCTTAAAATAGGAAAATCGGAATAACTCCCTGGAATTCGTATAACTACTATCAATATCTAAAATTCCATAATTGTGCCTTAAAAGTAAATCGGGAAAACTTCCCAAGCCTTAAAACGACTTCTAAAATAATCCAAGAATATGTGCACTTTCTATGAGAGCTCAAACCTAATGAATGCCCCAAGGAAATATCAAAATCGCCATTTTCTAAACCAGAAATATACGAATGGATGACACGAAATTTAAACAAAGCCAATATTGAATTAACCAAAAGCATAAAGTATGCAATCGAAAATGCTATCTTGAAAATTAAATATAATACGACTAATCGTAAGGAATTGCACGTTACAATTTTCAACACAGGCCTGGTTGACATGCAAAAATTTTTGAGTTTGGGAGATGAGCTTGCTTTCTCTTCGAATCAGTCAGTTAGAATTTGGTGAATGTCATCATCGGTCTGCATGTGTTTTCCTTTAATTTCTGGAAGAGATTAAAGCGATAAGCCAAATTCAGACTGTACGGAGGGTGGTACAATACCTTCCATCGAAACTTTACTGTCGTGCTTTGAACAATCCCAGGACTGGTATTATCACACCCCCTTAGTGAGCAGGCCATGCCGATAATTTTGTATAGCGCGTGTAAACTATTTCAAGGTTTCGCATTACTATTCTGCATTGATGATTTCTCCACGCTCCTCAGGACGAATAATCAATCATAAAAATGCCTTCCCGATCCCAAAAATCGGTGCCATGACTTTCATTATTGAAGGTGCGTGCCTATTTGAACTTTTAGGTTTGATCGGAGAATGCTAGTGACATTCAGCAGCCTGCCGTTTAGCTTCAGGTGTATAGTGAGACACCCATGTCTCATCTCCCGTCACTATACCATCCAATAATTCATCCCCTTCTGTATAGCAACTATTAAAAAATGCCCGAGAAGCAGCCATTCTTGTCTGTTTGTGTTCTGGTGTAAACATTGTAGGGACTCACCCCGTACAAATCTTCATGTAGCGAAGATGTATCCTGACAATTTCCTAAACAGCAATACAAGAAACATTAGGGATAGCGCCATAAAACTCGTGAATTGTGAATGCCCTGTTTCGTGGAATGGGTGCAACAGCAGTTTTCAATTCTCTGGTGTATACAGATGGTCGACCAGATCTTGCTTCATCATACACGTTTGTTCTCCATTCGCTGAATAAACGACATCGTTTTATCAGATTTGCCTCGTTCGTCCTACTTTCTCAATACACTTTAACTAGCTGTCGATGAATTTCAGCTGGGTGATTGTTGTTGCATTTTAAGGAAGAATCACAGATCGTGCCTTGCAAATCAACGCAATTAACAATCGACATAGTTAATAAAATGCTACTGAAAAATCTCGTCTGAGGCACTCAAGAGCTCGAAAATAATCAACAGCGTCACAAACATCACTTTTGTTTTAAGGTATGTTTGGTTTAATCGTTTCTATTCGACTTCAGGAAGCTGTAGTTAACCTGTGTGCCTTTATTTTCAGGTTACTCTGTATATCCTAATAACATCAATAATTTCTCTTGAATTTAAACTACTATGTCTTTACGTGTAGACGTACCTGTGTTCAAATGTTCTTGTCCCAACTATTAGGAAGTGCAGTAGACTTCACAAAACATATACTAACAGAATACCATACCCATTATAATTTATGTATTCAGACATAATGTGTTGTGTTTATACGTAAACAGTACTGATGCAACTGACCTTATTTTATCATCAATTAATAACATCACAGTTTACAAATTGCATGATTTAAGCAAAACATTCATTATTTTCTGGAATTATTGTAAATTGCACTGCAGCCGCGAATAGCGAAAGATAACATCGTTTAATGAAAATAATGCTTTATTCACTTTCACTCTGTTTGCTTGTGAACTATTCAATAGTAGCACTTCTTCCCTCATTGCCTGCGGTATTCCTGTAGGTCTTTACCCTTCTATCTGAACTTTCTACGTTGTTTTGGTAACCTGTTTGTATTCATCTCTTTCATGTGGTTGTGCTAGCTTGATTGCTTTTCCTTTAAAGATGCTTCTGTCGGCTTGATTCCCAGTTATTTGTAGCAATAAAAAATTGGCGGAATTGTTAACTGAATGCTTGTCGTATGAAAAAGAAATTCAGTGTGATTAGTGAGAAAAAAGCGCAAGCAGATGTTTGTAGTTTTTAGACGTCGAATTTCCAGAAACGAATTATTTGTTCCTGGTATACTTATATGCAAATAAAGTTGATAACGATAGTTGCCCCAAGTTTGGGTTGGCAGAAGAACTATATTGCAACACCTTGTGTATTACACCGTTAATCCAAGAGCTGGCCGCCATAATCTTCTTTTTATTTTATAATTCACTTTATTCGGTTAAGTGATATTGTAACAATATTAATATTTATAAATTCTAACTACTTATACAGAGCTACATCTGTCGTTTAAACTGAGGTACATAATTTAATGCATTTTACACCTAGCAAACTTATGTCCAAAACGAATATAATGTTGTCTTGGTTGATTAGTTATGACATGTCCTTTTCTAAGTTCCAACTTTCTTTTTGTTTATTTGTCAAATTTATATATTTTATTTTTTATTTGATGCAAAATATACTAAATTAAGTACTAAGAAAAATCAGACACTATTGTTATTCTAACGGCATTCAAATTGCTACAACAGAACTCAAATAAAGTATCTTTCTGCGTAAATTTACAAAACTGCTGTGCTAGTTTGTATGGAGATTTAACTGCCAGTCGCACAAACACATACACACATCGTGTTACAATAAAATCAAGCATTTCATCTACCAATCCAAGTAGAAATTAGCCGCATCAGTTGTTTTTTCAGAGTACGAGGTCGGACAAATATATAATGGGATTGATCAAATACAAAGCATGTGAGGTAGCCATAGGTGAAAATACCTCTAGCGTCCTTCGAAGTAATCTCCCTTGACTTCTACGCACCATTGACATCGACGATACAAGTCGCGGAAAGCATGCTTAAACTTGTCCCGAGGAAGTGCGTTTAGTTCGGCGGTAACATTCCGTTGAATGTCTTCCACGTCGTCAATGCGCCTTTCCTTGAGGGTCAATTTCAACTGAGGAAACAGCATGAAGTCCGCTGGAGACAGATCCGGCGAATAGGAAGGATGTTCTAAGACTGGGACATTTTTTGTCGCCAAAAACGTCTTCACAATCAAGGCAGAATGCTTAGGGGCATTGTCGTGTAAAAGGTGCCACTTGCCGGAGGCTGCCAAATGCGGTCGCACACGTCAAATGCGTTTTAGTAAACGCGTCATGACTGGCTGGTGCAATGAAGTCGCGGGAGGTGTCCACTCGATGCGCTTTTTCCTCAGCGGTCAAATTGTGCGGAATAAATTTGGCACAGACCTTCCTTTACTTCAAATCTTTCTCCAAAATGGTTCTAATGGTTTCACGGCTAATACTCAGCTCCTGCTCCATCATTCTCAGTGTCCGTCGTCTATCAGCCGCCACAAGCTGTCGGAGTTTTTCGATCGTTACGGTGTTTCTCGTTGTGATCGGACGACCCGGCTTCTGATCATCATGAAGGTCCTGCCGACCTTCACGAAATCTGGCAAACCACTCGAAAACGCGAGAACGGGACATGGCCTCATCGCCGTACGCAGTTTTCAATATCTCGAATGTCTCCGTGGCCGTTTTCCCCAATTTGAAACAAAACTTAATGTTCGCTCTCTGCTCCGTGTTTAACTTGTGTCACATGTAACAGCTGCACTAACTTGTTCATTCACATGCACAGCCTACAACCCAAGTTCTGACATGATGCTATTTTAGCTATGTGTAGACGAAAGTTCCAGCTACAATTTGGATTTGGCAGAATACCTCGCTGGTTTGCCATTGCCTTGCGAGGGAGAACGGCCGTTAATAATCCGATGTTACAGCAGTGGGAATTAAACCCAGGACTTCAGCGTAGAAGTCTAACGCGCTTACCCCTAGCCCACGGCCGCCACCTATTAAGATCTACTAATTGATTAATTATTGAAAATCCAAGCTATCTTAGTTACAGCTGCCAGAAGCCAATTCTGAAATATTTCCATCCCTTATCATTTTGGGTAAATGCTTATCCTTGTTAATTACCTTCTGTATAAGTTGCATATATTCCATCTAAACATGGATAATACAGTCAATATATCTCGTTTTCCTACATCAGGTTTTTACTATTTTTAGATGAATCAATAATCCTTTCCGTATTTTACGTCCGCCTTGTTACTTTTTCACTTATCCCGGTTCTTCACTAAACATGTTTCATCATAGTTTATAGGTAATGCTTCAAGGGGGCCCATCTTGCATATTTCGCGACGTTCGAAATAGTTATTGTTACGTTTTCCTTCCATAGCAACCCTTACCACTTCCACATTTTACGACCTCTGTTCCATCTAGCAGACTTAAGAGATGTAAAATCGACCCGTATGTGATGCGTTACTTCAGAGGTGCTTTCTATTTTTTTCGAAAAGATTTAGATAATTTTGAACATCTTCTCGTTTATCAATTCTCCTGAAATGGAATCGCCAAACTACGCACTTAAAAATAATTTCTTATTCGACTTAAAGTTTTTCTAATGTACTACATAAAAGGCCCGTAAGTTTGGGCAATCACACTCTTGCCTGAAGTTACGCAACCTAAGTAATTCGAAAGTTATTGATTTTTACTTTTAACAAGGGATAACTTCTTAATCCTCTAAAAGAAGAAGATTTCCATCAGGCTGTGCTCGAAATTGCAACCCACCAGATCTAGATTACTTTCACCATAAAAATTTCTACGTCATTTGAGATAAGTGAGCCGCGGATAAAACGGCAGTAAACTTAAAGCCATTATTTTGCTTGATATTTGTCAGCTGTGGAAATCCTGGGATCGAATCCTAATTAAAAGGAAAAGGGAATTTGTATTTCGATTTCTAACGGACTTATGCAGTAAAGACGAAATGTTCAGTAACGTAGCGGTAAACTGAAAATTAGATAATGTAATTATGCAGTTTTCTTCTGTAGTTATAGAGCTATAAGAAAGCATTATTTCGAATTACTACGCGTTGAATTAAGGCCCGAAAGTTTCATGTGCCATTCATAATTCATAATATTGTGTAGAAATATAGCAATAAGAATTTTAGCTGTGCAATTCAATGTAGGATACACATATACAGGTAGCAGGTGGAAACTACTTTAGATATGGGTGCCAGACAAAAGCAGTTAAAACAAGTTCAGTGAGCTTCCTTCGTTACGGAGTTACAGATTTCTGAACTATAAATTATGGTTTACTTGCCACTGTCTGTGCGCCACCGCTTGCTCGCCACTGTTAACTGGCCTGCCGTTTGATCGCGCTCTCTATGCTCGACAACTATGTGCTCGTCACGCCGATTGCTTGCCAGGCAGATACTAGACTAAGCAATGTTAATAGCAACACTTGCCTGTTCGTGTAAGAAGTGGTATCCCGAAGATACACCCGTGGCATATCTTATATGATACTAACAGAATTTCCTGATGATCTTTCAAACCATCAGCGAATTCTTTGGTTACGAATTTGATATTTCTTTGTCTCAATAAGTCTTGACTTGAAGCAGCAGCGTATTGGCAACTTGCCACATCAGACTAAAAGACATAGAATTTCCTGATGATCTTCCAGACCATCAGCGAATTCTTTGATAACGAATTTGATATTTCTTTCTCTCAATCAGTCTTGACTTGAAGCGTCAGCATAATGGCAACTTGCCACATCAGGCTAAAAGACATAGAATTTCCTGATAATCTTCCAGACCATCAGCGTATTCTTTGATTACGAACATGATATTTCTTTCTCTCAATCCGTCTTGACGTGAAGCATCAGCATAATGGCAACTTGCCACATCAGACTAAAAGACATTGAATTTCCTGATGATCTTCCAGACCATCAGCGAACTCTTTGACTACACATTTGATACATATTTCTTTCTCGCAATCAGTCTTGACTTGAAACATCAGCATAATGGCAACTTGCCACATCAGGCTAAAAGACATAGAATTTCCTGATGATCTTCCAGACCATCAGCGAATTCTTTGATTACAAATTTTATATTTCTTTCTCCCAATCAGTCTTGACTTGAAGCATCAGCATAATGGCGACTTGCCACATCTAAAAGACATAGAATTTCCTGATGATCTTCCAGACTATCAGCGAATTCTTTAATTACAAATTTGATACATATTTCTTTCTCTCAATCAGTCTTGACTTGAAACATCAGCATAATGGCAACTTGCCACATCAGGCTAAAAGACATAGAATTTCCTGATGATCTTCCAGACCATCAGCGAATTCTTTGATTACAAATTTTATATTTCTTTCTCCCAATCAGTCTTGACTTGAAGCATCAGCATAATGGCAACTTGCCACATCTAAAAGACATAGAATTTCCTGATGATCTTCCAGACCATCAGCGAACTCTTTGATTACAAATTTGATACATATTTCTTTCTCTCAATCAGTATTGACTTGTAACATCAGCATAATGGCAACTTGCCACATCAGGCTAAAAGACATAGAATTTCCTGATGATCTTCCAGACCATCAGCGAATTCTTTGATTACAAATTTTATATTTCTTTCTCCCAATCAGTCTTGACTTGAAGCATCAGCATAATGGCAACTTGCCACATTTAAAAGACATAGAATTTCTTGATGATCTTCTAGACCATCAGCGAATTCTTTGGTTACGAATTTGATATTTCTTTCTCTCAATAAGTATTGACTTGAAGCAGCAGCTTAATGGCAACTTGCCACATCAGGCTAAAAGACATAGTTACCATCCCTATGGTGTGTTTTAATATACTTTTCAAAAATGGGTAAGCATTCACGCTGATATACTTTAGCATTAATAGTGGGACCAGTCGAAGGCCTGAAGATGACTGAACAGGGATTCCTTTTTCATAAATGGCCATCCAAACCAAGACTTTCTGTTCAAACTTTGCCTCTGGTTTAAATTTTATGGTATACAGAACATTTTATTTATTGCTGGTTTATTAGCCATCATTTCCTGGGAAACTGGTGTTCGAGAAAGTAAAATAGTTTTCATCGTCGACAACGATGGCATTTTTTCCGGATACAAATTATTTCAAAGTTTTCGGCATTGTTTGGGAATGTGTTCTAGTGGCTTTACCGTATATTTAGAGGCCTGCTCTCGTTTATAATAAGTGAGGTTATTTTTTACTAAAATATTTAGTATACAACCCCGGGAAACAGCATATTTCGCTGCTAACCTGCGTTGGGATGTTCCCACTTTGTTTTCAGCCCTTAACACTACACCTCATTGCTGTCTATTATTCAAACGGGAAGATCTACCACTTCTTAGCTTCTTTTCAACAGTAATTCCTTTTTCCATCGTTTGATAGTTTAATACAAGGTGGAAGTTGCAATACTTTCATGTTTAAAATGAATAACAGGCATTTTTTTTGGTAGTCTTCAAAGTAGCTTATAAACACGACGGGGAATATCATCTGGCTTTTCCAGTACAAATGTATTTGCAAAAACAACACCACTGAAAAATGCACACTAAGGTTCAATTTCGCTTATAGATCTGTCAAACTTAATCTGCAATTGTTGTTAATACCAGCCTACATAATCTTAAAAATGCCACTTACTTTAAGCCCACCCGTTATTTCCGCAGTGATATTAATTTGCATAAAATATGACCCATTAAAAATAAAAAAAGACGTACCTGAGAATTTTTTTGTCAACATGCAACTTCTGAATTGCAGACTTTATTCTATAACAAGGTTTCCACACTACACACGACACACGGCAAATTTTCAGAAGTTAGCGTATCATCTCATCTTGTTCTGTTCTGTTCATGTTATATTTCTTACAGTCTGTTACCCTCATTAATCACTTTTTATCTATATTATCCAACTTTCAGCCCCTTTGTTTGGTAAATCTTTATACTGATTCTTCTGCTCTTATCACAGTCTTGTCCCTTCTTAAACTTCCATGTGTGTTCAACACTTTAATCGTAGATTCCTGTTTTTTCCATATTAATTATAATTTTCCAGTATCCTGCTTTATTCATTCTCCTTTGCTTTCGTGTTTTTCGGCAACTTGTATTTTTTCTTATATTCTTCCTTGTGACTTTAGATTTGTTCGAACAGTTTATCGTTTTTATTATTTTTATTTATTCTTCCATATTTATCATTCCATCTTACTAGGGATTCAATTTGGTATATTTGCTTCGTCATTCTTATTCGTTTTACATTTACCTTCATTTTAATTTATATTAAGTCAATAGATCAATTTTGTGTTCTTCTTTTCTCTTGTGTTTCTTCTATCTTCTATATTCTGTGACGTTTGGCCGCTCTTTGGAACGCACTCTATATGTGCGACATTTATTTTTATTGAACGCACCTTGTATGCGTGACGTTATTAAGATATCTGCAAACGCAGGATTGATCCGAGTCTTCACACTGTTAAGTACGGGGAAAAGACGGAAGTCAGACTCCAGCTCTCGACCTGAATGCTAGGCGGAATTAAAATTACCTTCGGGAGTCCGAATCCGTGTAATTTATCAATGGCAATTACTTTCGCTCTTCGTGGTACCATTTACGGTACGTTCGAAAAACGAGAATAATATTTGGTTCCCCAAAAATGCCGAAAATATTGCTTAAAGTATCGATTTGGGAAATGTCGTCGTATGACACAATATTGAAAAATCTGCCAAAAACAAGCAAGAGAAGCAACTATACAAACTACATCCAAGGACTGATTCAAGTTTTGCACCCCCTGAAAGGCCAATTTGTCATCGCAAAGGTAAATTTTCAAAATCTTTATTACTCACGCTTCAGCTGTTCCATTTACATTACCGAAAGGGGCCCCTGAGACGACGCCGTTCATTGTACAGTTCAGTGAAATCAATTTATAATTTTGTTTGTTTTATTCAAAGAACTTTGCCGATATAAGAAACTACTGCGTGTGCAAGGCCTTTCTGCCTTATCTTTTTTCAGGTATTATTAACTTAGATTTAATTGGGGTTCATCTGTGCTTGACCGCTTGTTTAATATTAAGATTGTTCGTTTCAAACTGTGGTTGTTTTCTTTAGTTATGTTTATTTTTGTGCGTTACAAAATTATAATCATTTAACCATTTTGCATGTATTTTTGTTCGTCTGCTTTTTTAAATTTAATTAAATGCCTTGTTAAACTCAACTCTTATTTTATTTTGATCTCTGTTGAAAGTAATGTGTAGATTCCAGTAAGGACAGCTGAGAATGATTATTGCGCCCCTTTGTTTGCGGGGCTAGTAAATTAGTATTTATTTTTATTAAGAACTAATTGCGTGAAAAGGTAAGGTCCGTCATGCACAGTATTCGGATTGGCCGTTGATGCCCTCACTTATTACGACTTTATCCCGAATGTTATCAGATTTAAATGCGGTGTATTTTATAAAATGAGCCTCCACCTCCTCCCCTGAGCTACGCTAGAGCATGGCGTCGTTTATTTGTCACAATTCCGTTTAAGCTCGTGGATATTTTTAAAACTACTGTAACATTTCACATACCGAACCTGACGCTTACTATCTTGCTTGTCTTGTATCTAACTTCCTCCACTTTATCATTTATAGTTTTAACTGAGTAGTATTTTCTTTTAAATTGTTACATGCCCTTCTAGTTTTTCTCAACCGCCAACCCTTTTAATATATGCCCATGAACTGTTTTCCTTTCCATCACCAACTTGCCTGTTATTTGGTTCCTAGTTTTTCCAACTTCTGCCTGTGCGTTTTATCTAATTGTTTTGCTCCATTGTCTTGCACTTCCGCGTACTATTATCTCTTTTTCTTCTGATTCCTTATTACAAGACGCCGATTTGTTTAACGTACATTTTTTTTAGATATTGTTTCTCTTGTTTTATGTTATACAGTTTCTTTGCAAGTTCTTTAAGTTTCTTTTCCATATTCGAAATAAAAGTCGTGCTAAAGCATTCCTCTTTATTGAACCACACATATTTTATGAGGAGATTTAGCTTAGAATATTTTTAACTTAGAGCACTTATTTTATTTATATAGGATGTCTCATAGTTGACACTCGTGCTTTTAGGATTTGTTTCAAGAAGCTAAAACAAATTAAAAAGGAAGAGCGGAATGTCTTTCGTTGTCGAGTTAATAATAAAAAACAAAAATTTAACATTTAAATTAAACTTCTTAAAAACGAATAATATTGGCTAAGAAGATATTGTCTACATCCGTTGTGACAAAATGTATTCAAATAGGTGCCTCCTATTTCAAGGCAAACATTCGCACGATTTTTCACGCCATAGCAGCGTGGATAAAAGCTACATCTTCAGGATTCACAACATGTTCGCGTGAAACGATTCCTTTCAAATGGACCCAGCAGAAGAAATCCAACGGATTCAGATCCGCGGATCTAGGAGGTCATGATATGTGTGCACCTCTTCCAATCGACCCTTCAGAGAAATTTTCATTCGGGATAATTCTCACTTGTATTGCATAATGTGACGGTGCACCATCATGTTGGAGCCAACAATTTAATTTCACTGTTAATGGAACTTCATCGAACAATAGCAGTGGTAGATAGAATGTGAGGACAAATTATATTATTATTCAATAAGTATCTGTGATACTCGTCTCAGTAAATGTAGATTCGTCACTCCACAGAATCGTTTCCTCAATGAAATGTGGATCATTGTTTACGCTATAACCAGCTACACAAATTAACTCGAAACTCCCTACCAAGGCCATACAAAATTTCAACTCTTTGAGGCCTGAATGGATGCTGACCATTTCTTTTCTTGTTCTTGGTTCCGGCACAACAAATTCAAGATCTTGCTCTTCTTGATCGACGCTTAGTGTAGGTTGAGATTGAGGCTGTCTGATCTTTTCAATAATTTAAATTACCTCTTTCCTGCAATCTTTGTTCTATAGGTCTTATAGTTTCTTGTATCAGGGGGCCGACGATTTGAAAATATTTCCGTATATGCCCTAGCCAACTGACATTGCCATTACCCTTACCTAATACTTTCAACATATCGACGTAATCTCCATTACAACAGTATCGTTTCATTTTAAACACGAAGTGCAGAAGAAAGTGAAATAAATGATACTTTCTTTGAGGCTTTCGCGGTTTCTCGAACTGTCAATATTACAATTTACTTTCGGCTTAGACCGCGTCGTCATTTGGGCACTACACCCAGCATTATCAGGTAAGGACCGACCTGTAGCTTGTCTGCCTTTACAAGCATTTGCTCTAGAAGTTTGAGCCATATTTGTTCGTAGGCCCTGCCTGCCTAAACAGGGCCGTGTGCTTGTATTAATCAAACCTTGAGGCGGACAAGTATTTGATCTTGATGTATTTTGTTTGCCAGGACAATAATACTTAGTCGGTTTATGCCTGTTAGCTGTTTGTGAACCCATACAAACTAACGTTTCGCAAGACATTGCAGCTTGCATCTTCAGAGTGAATATGACACTGATTATTGTCCTGGCAAACAAAATACATCAAGATCAAATCCCTGTCCGCCCCAAGGTTTGATGAATACAAGCACACGGCCCTGTTCAGGCAGGCAGGGCCTACGAACAAATATGGCTCAAACTTCTAGAGCAAATGCTTTTAAAGGCAGACAAGCTACAGGTCGGTCCTTACCTGATAATGCTGGGTGTAGTGCCCAAATGACGACGCGGTCTAAGCCGAAAGTAAATTGTAATATTGACAATAATGATACTTATCAATATGCCAAATAATTTTTAACATCGTCACAACCACCTAATTCAATATGTTACACAACTAATTGGAGCGATAAAACTTATTATTAACTTTTTTATCAGTAACTCGATATCGAAGGAAAATCGGAAAAAGTTCACTCTTAATTTTCGATTTGTTTTAGCCCTACGAATAAAATTCAAGTAGCATGGTCGTCAATTTTGAATCACTTTGTTTAGTAAAATAATAATTCCAATTTGATTTGTTCTATTTCTGGATTTAGTGTCAAATAAAATTAGAACACCGAATTTTAAATTTTCTTTGTATTTATTATTGACTTCTGCCTAGAGTGGAAACTACATTTTGTTTTCATAAATAGAATGCATTCTAGCATAAACAAACACGATAGAGGCAGAACTTGTAGGTCTACAATCATCTCCGTATATGCGGTCTATAATTACTTGTGCAGCATTTTATTGTAAAAGATTTTCCACTTGACGTTGTAGTTTATCTCTTGATTAACATTTTTAGAGTACCAGGGGATGCTTGATCTTAGAATTCATGCAGTAGCAACAGTCTGAATCACAATATGTGCTCATTAATAGCATCTAGCAGCAGCCACGGAGCCTTTGCGAGACCAAGAAAATAATTATTTAAACGCAGTGCATACCCCAAGGGTTGCACTCATTTACTTCACTTGTTCTAAGAAAAAACCTTACATCCTTATTACCAATCTGACTACAAAATGTAGTCGTGTACAAAAGTTCCAATTTCTGAAACCTCTCCGCAGTGAAAAGCATCCATCTACGTTAATGAACGTTTTTAAAATGTGGGCTTTCCTCTTTATAGGTCATTCGCTTTATGTTAAAAATTAATCTAGTTCCCGAACGACTTTTACGAAAATTAAAACAAGGGCTGTTTCGGCTTAAATTACCGTCATTCGATACATTTTCAAAGCGATTGAGGATGATGGACAAGCCCCATCACGCGATACGATAACAGGCTCTAATTAGCAAACCTGAAACGAGATCGCTCGTTGTGGCGTTTACTAAACATCAAACAAAATCGAATTTTGCGCCAGTGTAACAACTGTTTTCTCACATTTCTAAAAATGTATCTAACTGAATCGTGGGTTAATGGCAACTGTCACGCGTATGAATGAATTTCAGAACGAGTTCATCCTCGGGAATATATAATCAACATAATCCCTACAGGTTTGAAATATTTATGCAACCGGGTCGTAGTGTCGTCGGTGTGGTGGGATTTGTTTACTCCCTCAGAATAGTTTGATTATTCCATAGCCTTGAACGGCAATTACCATTACAGAATTTTAATGGAAACGCTTATTTCATTAAATCGTTAGAAGAAAAGTTGACGAATGCTTTGAGTTCGTCCACCAAACGTACTATTTGTGAAGGTTTCAAATATATGGCAGTAACATAGGCGTAACACTTTCCATTAGTAAAGTATACATGAAAAGGTTTACACAAAAATCAACTCCTTTAATCTCCTAATTGAAGTATATTCGTTTTTGAAAACTCTACATCCGAGTCTCTACAAATACAAAACATCGTTTTCTTTGGGCTATGTAGAAACTAAATTAAATTATCTTATGTACTTGTATTTCTAGTATGTTTTCCATTGTAAAATAATAGCCACAAAAAATGGCACTGCTATGAAGATATTAATACAAATCAAATATTTTTACCTATCAATGTGAACTGGATATTTTAAAAATAATATTAACCTTTGTTAAGTATCCATAGGACAACATTATTTTGTAGCAACATATTACTGTGTCTCCTGCTTGACTGATTCTGCGAGCATCCACTGAAGTAGAAGCAATACAGAGAGCTATCAGTAGGTTCAGTTCCTACAAAATAGACTCTATTTAATAGAGTAAAGTCTATAGCTGATCTTTCTGGTCAAATCAGTTAGTTGTAGTGGTTTCGGAAATAGAAAAACTAATTTTCTAATAACGAGTCCTTGGGTCTTACTAAAATACCAACGGGTTTGGCATTTACATTAAAAGCAACATACAAATATTTTGAACGTAATCTGTACGGTAAAAATATTGAAATTATAACGAATCTCGATACGTCAGGATGTATCAACAGCGCACCAATTCACTAAGAGTCCGCTAGCATACTACTAGGCCAAAAGGGATTGTAACTAAATATTCAGACAAAGTTCTCGTAGCAATTGCTTGGTCGAGCTGTGTTTACTATCTTAGAAGTTATACCTAACATTATCTTGTGCAAAATTTACCTTTATTGTTAATACTTTTGCATGGCTTCTTCGCCAAATATTTCCTTTATTAGTTTGTCTTATAAACAAGCCAAAGTTTTATTGGATGTAGGTGAAGTTTAACCATATCCACCATTTAAAACTTTATTCATTTTTTATGAAAACAAATACAACTGCAGTATGTTGTCTAGCACATTTCATTTTTGCTGTATACTTATTAAAAGCAACTACAAGGCATTAAAGAGTAGATTTCTTCCTTCCCCCGTTTGTTTATCGTAAGGCGATAGATCCGGGCTATAGGGTGGAAGCTCTAAAACCCTCCATTTCTTTCATTGAAGATTTTCTTTTACCACATTAGCAACATGAATCCTAGCATTGTCGTGCAGCAAACTGACCCCAGGCGTCTCCCTCTTCTTGCTTAATAAAGCTGGTTCAAAGTTTCATTGTACAGATTTGCATTGACATTTACTCCAGATTCCTAAAACGCTATCAACATGGATCTTCATGTTCGAAAAAAAATGTCAATATCACCTTGCCTGCAGAAGGTTGTGCTTTAAACTTCTTCAGTGGTGGTGAACTTGAATGTTTCCACTGCATCGACGATAACTTCCTGGATTGCTCGTAGTAATGGCTCCAAGGTCGTCACCAGTAACTATTGACAGAAAGAAAGACGGAAGAAAGTCATCACCATTTTGCGTACAGTCTGTAAAGTGTTTCTAGAGATAAGCCTATTCGCTAACATTGTTTGTTCATTAGACAAGAGACGACAAATCCATTGCGAACAAACTTTGTTGTAACCCAGATTACAAACAATACTATAGACAGATTCTACACTCCCACCAACAATTTCTGATATTTCTCTAATTGAGATTCCACGATTTTCTCTAATAAATCCTTTCACACATGCCATATTGTATTCTGTTAATACAGTACACTGTGCATCTGGTCGCGGCTCATCCATAGTCCCTTTTTTTCCATTCTTAAATTTTCGGCACCATTCCTTCACAGTTGCGTTGTGCGTTGTAGGCGATCTCTTTATGAATTATTTTTTCTGAATATCGGAGATACTTATTACTACTCTGTTGCTACATTTTTCTTTGTTTAGTATTACCCATTCTCTCTGCTACGATTGCGATACCGCGAGGGTCTTCCTTATTAGTCATACATTGTATTTTTTTCCTAACTCTCGTTCAATATAACCAGTATAGATTGTTCTATAGTAAGGTACCGCATTATATTTTCCATTTCTGAATTACTTCGAGTTATTATTACGATCTCATTAGTTTATCCTAAATATATAAAATCTTTATCTTCCCATTTCACGTCCTGTTTATCCGTTCTGGATGACTTTACTATCCGGATTACTATTACTTTGTTATGTTTAGTGTATTATATGTAACAGATTCCATTATCATACGCTTCTTCACCTATTGCTTTACTAATCACCTAAAAAACAGTATTTCTAGGATTTGTAGTAAGTCTAGTCCTCCGGCAGTATTTGTTATGCTAATTATACCACATATCCTCCTACAGATATTCTATTGTTGCTTCACAGCTGCTTTAAAGCGGTTTGAATGTTATTTGTTGTAACACCGAAAATATCCCAATTTAATAATGTTGATCCATTTATTGCTATTCCGCCAGTTCTTTGGGTGTATTACGATTATAATGTAGGCTAAAATCCCTCTGTGATTTTCATTAGTTTATTTTATTTATTGCTAATTGACAGCCTATTTAATATAAATTACGAAGTAATAAGTAAGAATGATGAACCGGCCTCGGTGGTGTGGTTAGCGCACTTGGCCTTAGATCCAAGGGACGCGGGTTCGAATCCGACCGAGGTCAGTGAGATTTTTCTGTCGGAGTGTGATAGTGTGCTTTCTATAAGATAAGAAGTACAACCGTATGTCGCCCGCCACTGCCATGTGTAACAGGTTAAAAATCACTACTAAGGTTGGAACTATCCCAAATAGACTAAATTCGTAGTAAGGGTGTATAATGGGCCAAATATGGCATGAGTGCAAAAAGATGCTTGGAAAACCACGTTCTAGAACTCGCTCAATAAAATAGCAACAATAAATGTAACGAATTACTTTTATAATTTGTAGGTTCACTTATATCTGTTGCGGGCGAGACGACCGTTTTCGTCGACCCTCAACAGGAACGATGGAAAATGGCCTTCGGCTTAACTCAGAGTAGTAGAGGTGGTTCACGAGAAACGCTTACGGAAGGGAAACTATACCTAGTTTACAGATTAGGTCAAAATTAGCGGGCATCACCTTCCAAATCACACCTGATTGCAGATTCTCGTGGAAGGCCGAGAAGCCAGCAGCTTACGGGAATCGGACTCACCTTTATTGTGCCACCTCCCGTATATAAAGCTTACAAACTTCATGCACACAATACCATAAAAATATACAGAAATAAAAGATATGGTGAATTTTAAGACAAATATAGCTCTATTGTTTGAAATTCGGGACACATAATACAAACACACAAGTGTAGCTCGAACGTTCGAGCAAGAAAGGCTCACCGTCCCTGGCTTGCGGTATTTATTTTACTAACCACACAGATCTGCTCAGCCAGTGACGTTCGACTTTACAGAAATTAATTAAACTTTATCCTAAACGAATAATGAAACACTGGGCAACTGAAGGTTGCCTCACTTTTAATATTACAAGGAAATTAAACTGTTCTATTACTTACTCATTAATGAAACACTGATAAACAGGGGAAAACAATCACTGTATAGTACATGTTGGCAAGTTTTACCTTCGGTACGGAGTAGAGAGATGCACAATTTTGGTGTTTTTGGGTTCTTCGGGAAGCAGGCAAAATTCGCAGGTACGCCCCTGCAGACTGAATCACAATGAAGGCAACGTTACGGCCAGGACTTTCTTTGACAAAAAAAGTCGAGAATTTCAGGGGCCAAAATCTCCGCCGCTGTACGGGATTATCATTTGCAACGGCTCAAAGGTGACTGTGACGGGGTTGAGGCTGTTAATCCGACACAAGTCGAGAGAACAACTTCACTGAATTGTCTTTACAAAGCTGACACTCTGCTAATATTTTTAATATGACACAAGTCGAAGATTCTTTCGCCTAAGGCAAAAAACGACACGATATATTCATTTAGCAGAGGAGCTGCCCACAACTCCGTTTCCAAAAACCACATGCGTTCACTCCCAGAAGCTAGCGCTCACTTTTGCCTTGCCTTATTTTATCATCGGCGCCGAGATGGTAATGAGCAACCGGGTCGAGCGAAGGTATTAAATCGACTGACTAGAAAACGCAATGCGAATCTCAAACAGCGGGAAGATTTCATCATATGGCGAAAAGTGGTGCAAGAATTCTAGAACAACTCTTGCACGTGGGACTTCCGTCCATTCTGCAAACGACAAATTCTAAGAACTGTTTTCGATCGGCATATCCAGACTAAACATGCATGTCAAGATTTCTATTAAGTTTCGAAAGTGGCCTCCCGTAAATTAATCTTAGAAAATAATGAAATAGTAATCGGCTTAAGAGCGGCAATTAAAGTACGACTTTAATTCGTAAGGAACGGCAACATCAAGCGAACCTAAAATAACATGTCTTGCTTTGTTAGCATTATACATAGATTTTACCCGATAGATGTAATTTTAATACTTTTTAATTATTTTAAATGTATTATTATTGTGTATGGCAGGTCTACATTGTAGCATTGTTCAGGCTAGTGTTATTGATTTTAATTGCCCCGCTTTGCTGTTTAAATAGCACAACATCGTCTTGACTTTTTGACCTTAATCTCTTCTATTTGATTAAAAATTGCATCTATTAGTTTTTGTATTTGATACATTTGGTTGCTAAGTATTTTAATATTTCAAAGATATTCCAACAACTTTGCCTGGATACCATCCTGGATATTCTATTACTATCTTACATAGATTTGTTCGCGATTTATGTAAATAATGTTTACAGTTTTTAATTCTTATGTATCTATGAGTGTCACCTCCTTGTTTTTTATTGAACGGTCTTTTTTTGTTAATATAACGTGATAAGACACTAAATTAACTTAAATAAATTAAACCAGAAGTTCCCAATAAATATTCACATAAATCTTGAATATTGCTGTATTACTGATATTAGTTTTTACATATATATTGTTATGATAAATATATGAGCAGGCCATGGAGGTACCATCGCTGCACAGCATGCAAGTATAAGATCATACTTTATTTATGCATCTCTTTACTAGGTATTTATGTATTTATAAATTTGTAAAATGTTTGTCTTATTGGAGGTGGCATTGGAATCATTATATTCGTAGTAAGAACGTGAACGCATAACACGTGATAAGAGAGTGAACTCCAATAGGGTAAATATCATAAATGAGAGGGTTGTTAGGCTAATGGATAAACAAGGGTTAAAAAATAATTATTCAACTTCTAGTATTTGAATCAGGCGGAGGTGTGATCGGGCTTCACCCAGTAAATCACACCCGAGCAAGCAAATTTTACTAAATCTACATAGAACGTAACATATTTGGCATTTAACGTTTTGGTCGATGTAATATTTGTTCAATTAAATGAAGTTATGGAATTAGCTGTTTTATTGAAGTGTATGAGTATATTCGGAAGTATAGAAACATAAAGGAAGCCACGAAACCCTGAGATAAGAAGTTAAAGCCGAGGTATTACTGCAAGGTGAGAGATCATTTATTTATGAGTTGAAAATCACTAGTACAATTACTGAAGGGAGCTGTACATAGCAATATATATTTAAATCCCGCTATCAAATTGGCGTCTTTACAAAAGTCATACATTCCGACGTCCACCAGAATTAATGAAGTATTTTCGGTTTTTATAGAAGTATATATCATTTCTTTAACTTATTCTAAAAGAAAATCGCATGAAAATTTAATTAAACCTAATTATAAAATATTCATTCTGCTTCTAAACTACCGCCTATTTCACGTCCGTTTACTTTACCGCCTATTGTGCGTCCGCTGTATATATTTTTTACAAATGATCGCATATTTGACGTCCTTTTTATATATTTTTTTACATTTTAACGATTACCTTGCGTCCTGCAACGTTGTCAAGTATACGTGGCTGCATTAGTGATGAAGGGGAATATTAGCATAAACTATTTGGAGTTTTACATTGGTTGTACACTTAATTTTGTTGACACCGCTAAATAAAAACTTGAAGAAATATTTTACTCTAAGAATAATATTGCACTTATATCTATACTTTAACAGACTTGATTGAACCAACTTCGTTTTTGGAAATATGGACCCTTAAATTCCCAGAAAAACGAAAAAAAATTAATTCAAATTTAGTTAAAATTTTTATTACTTCGTTTTTAATTTGATTATTCACTAGTTTTATTTAATTAATTAATGAAATTTATTTATCCGGAAAACTTTTTAGTTTTTCTGGTGTACCTAGATTTTCACTCCTTTCATTGACAACAAAACTATCGTAAAATTTGCAATTTTTATTTAATCAAACAAGTAAAAATTGCTAAACATCAACAGAATAGAGAAAAAAACAATAAAAGTTTATATGGTATTGTTTCATAAATGTCATTTTAAAATGTTAAAATAAAAAAAAACTCAAGTGCACTTATACCATAAATAACTATTGATGTATTTTCCAAAACCAACAATAGTTACAAAGTTATTATAATAGACCTCTAATAACAATAACAAAAAATAGTAAGTAAGTAGTAAATAACTACTATTCTATTTTTCAGCTGTAATGCTTGTTAAGGAAATGCAAATTAACATTTTTGGTATAAAAGTATTTTAAGGAAATAGAAAATATGAAATGAAACCAGTCACAAACTAACATTTACGATACTATTACTATTTTTTCAATTTTTTAGTATAAATGTTGTGAATATGAACTTTAATAATTTAACCAAGACAAGTTCTTAAGTACATTCGGATGTTTTGATATAAGTTCCTCGCACTCGATCCTTTTGGGTGGAGTTTTTGTATTAATGTGAGTTTTGAAGAATGAATTGACTATTTTTTTCTGTTCTACTGTCCTACCTGTACCGGCGCTAGTACCATACTGGAAAACTAATTTTCCTCATATATTTTTTTAGAAAACCCCGCCTACAAAATAAATCGAACGATAACATTTTTTTTATCAATAATGCATTCAACTTATGTCCATAACTACCTCATTATTTTTGATGAATTAGCAGTGTCGTTATCAACTGGATTTGTTGTAGGCATTACCTTAACTGGTGATAGTGCCCTATTGCAGAAATAATTACTTCTTCTTTTTTGAAGCCCATTATCAGTTACCATACTGTGAAGATCATTTTCTTCATTTTTTGTATTTTTAAAAATATCATGAAAACAAGCAACCGAATTTTCATTTTTGTTTGTAGAAAAAACTTCATATAAAATAAATTAAACGTTTTAAATTAACTTTATCGGGCATTCCTTAAATTTCATGTATAACTACCTTATAGGCATTAGATGAACTAAATTCTATTTGTTGAGCATTGAGCTAGAATGTAAACAAACGCTTTACAGGTGCGTTGATTTACGGGATGTGTATTTACGTAATATTCTTTGCGTTTCTAAATTAACGTTCGGGCCGTCATAATTCTTTTTTAGAAGAATTGGTGGTTCTGAAAAGAACCATTTTTTATTTAAAGGT
Source organism: Limonius californicus (assembly GCA_014611495.1). NCBI lineage: Eukaryota > Metazoa > Arthropoda > Insecta > Coleoptera > Elateridae > Limonius > Limonius californicus. The sequence goes on from JABXWE010007289.1 coordinate 21,900, forward strand.
GTTTTATGGACTTGGAGACATCTGCTTACCGGCATTTACCCAAGTTTCATCGGTATAAAAAATTACTCGACCTGCTTCCCAATATTTTCGGATAGTTTTAAGATAAGTTCGACGCCACGCGATAGTATCTTCTCTATCCATTAACATGGATTGACGGCAGCGAGTTGAACATTTAAAATTAAATTTTTTTAATATTCCATATAAAGTCGACCTCTTAAAACTCGGCAATTGGTTATCATTGTTAACGACCGTCAAAATTTTATTTATGGTTGGTATTTCGTTCCGAAAAAAATTCGTAATCCTACACAGAAATTTACCAAGCTCAGAAATGCAAGTTTAGGAATAAGTTTCGCATATTGTACAGAAAAATTACAATTTGTTTAAACATAGGACGTACCTTCTTACGAGTTGCAAAGAGAACAGCATCATCAATTTCATCCGAAAGTTTTTTTCTAACTCCGGGAGATTTTGGAGAAGACAAAGTTTTAGTATCCCGAAACTCCTTTAAAATTCTTTTTACTGTTGCAACACCCACTGTTTTAACAACAAATTGTACAATGTCAGTTAGTAAAATCTCAGGATTTTCTTCTAACATCGAATTATACAATTTTTACTATTAATTGTTTTTCATTTAAAGTAGTAGAAAGCCCCCTACGATTACACGTTTCTGGAACAACTTGCTCCATTTTAGGTAGGTAAGCATCAGGCACTATACAAACGCTTCGAAAACCGATAAGCACTGCTCAAAAAGCACACAAACTTAACCCGGTAATTACGAGTGCAAAGTAAAGGTTTTGAGCGTCAATTACTCCTTAGGTAATGAGGCATTAGCGTTATCTAGCGTAGACCAATCACAGCGCGCGCTCGGGTGAGTCAAACACGTGCGTTTGTTGACGTTCTAACCCAATGCTCAACAAATAGAGTTTAGCATGTTCCTCATGTAATGGTACTGTTAAATCTAAAGCAGTCGTAAGGTATCTTATACTACAAAGCACTGTTATATTAGTTATTGTAGAGAGAAAGTATGCAATTTAAATTGACAGATTTTAAAATATTATTTCTTCAGTAAACGCTCAATTGTGTATGGCAATTTTTGCCTTCAATGCCTTTGAAGCATATTGCAACCTTTAAGATATGAAACAATTACCTACAATTATTTCAGTGTTAAAATTTGAAAATTATTGTTAGTGATTGCTGTATTTCTAAAACAATTACGTTAATTAATGTATTTGAATATTTACAAGTTTGAATTAAAATAGTTCGTTCTTTAACATTTTGACAACACATTAAATGTTAATTTATATTATTATTCCATCGCAATTTTAAATTGATTAATTATTAGATTTTATAGAAAATGTTCAGTAAAGTTACTTAAGGGTATCCTACACACTACTACCTAAACAACATTTTTAAGCATCTACCTATTTTAAATTCCTACAGACAGCTAAATAATTTTTATACCAAAATGCGTTTCCCAAAGGGCTACTAATATTATACCATATTCCAATTTGCCTACAATGCCTATTTTACTAGATATTTTAAACTGCAGCGCCTAAACGGATTATTTTAATTGATTTTTATCTGAAACTTGCCTGATTTAAAATTATGTATGTGCAAAGCTGGCAAAAATTAATAATCCTACTAAATTAATAGTTACTGTGAAGGGTTTTATTGCATATCTAAGGCCAAGGTGCTTCGGTGCAACATTCACCGTTTCGTGTGATTAATACTTGCTTATTTGGCCTATTCATTGCCTGTTTGGTTCTATAAGCATGCCTATTTTCGTCTTATTTGATACCTAAAAATCCGTGTCCTACTAATTTGACTTGCTATAAAAATAGAACAGAAAAAATTCGCTAAATGAAATCCTGCTTACCAGTGAAATTATTTAAATTCCCAGTTTTAAACTAAAATAGTTTTTTTAAATACACAACAATGTATTAAATGAATACACTGAAGTTGCTTACAACAATAAACTAATCCATCGAATAATTTATTAATCCAGCCGGGTTTTCCTCGGTGAGGCAAGAACATTTTGAATATATTTTTAAATCATATTAGGCAATCTCTTGCAATTTTAAGTACCTGCCTAAAATTAGGTTTTTTAAATTATTGCAAATTACCTGTTTAAAATAATGTTGCGTTAAAAGTTAAAGAACTGCAAAAAAGGATGTACGGCACAGAGGATTCTAAAAGCTCGAGTATAATTTATAATGTTAACTTACCTCTAAAACTCGGGACGTTTTGCGCAAAGGTTCTGCACCAGCTAATTCCAAAATCTAATACCAGGGAACATACACTAGGCTCAATACCCCGAGCTCTTCGGAGTTGAAGCGGTGTTGCCAAATCGTGGATGCCAGAAACGCGGTAATATAAAATGCTGGTTAAAGCATATACGTCGTCGTGTATATTAAGCAGCGCCCCCACACTACGAAACCGTGAATTAAAAATATACACTTTTTTACATTCTATCGTCATTTTGGCTTCCAACATGATTTTCTGATTTAGCGTCTTGAGGACCATACCACCCCAAAAAAATTAAATACATTGAGTTGTAATTTGGCGTCCGGTATACGGACGTCACATCGCAGAAGGACGTCGTATTAAATGCAAATGGTTTATTAGCGGACGTCACGATGATAGCGGGATGTATATATATATATATATATAT
>JABXWE010007291.1:0-23169 GCA_014611495.1 Limonius californicus
TTGTGGTGTCTGGGGCATGGGGTTTTTCAAGGGTGGGGCATGTTAGACCCCCGAATAGGACGAAATGTGCTGAGCCGGGATAAGCTGGGTGGGATGGGAATCTTGGAGTTGCCTTCACGATTCTTAAAAAAAAAAAACAAAGCATAAAAGTCGACGAGGTGTTTTTCTAGATGTACTAAAACAGAAAATCTTATCTTCGTTCTAGAAACTATCTATCAGATGCAACATTTTAGCTATCAGCTTGTTTCACTTTCCCTTTGCAAAAGTTATGATAGATTTCGTACAAAGTAGGGTTATTTAAAACTAGCTAATAAAGTGAGACACGTGAAATATTAAAAAATTAACGAAGTTCAAAATCCAAAGTTTATAATCAATTCTTAAAATTAATTTTTTTTATTCAAATATTGATATTATAAATAAATTTTTCAATTAATATCTAGCTAAGTGCTTCTCATTTATAATGCAGTAATATGTTAAACAGATCAATCAGTAAATTATACAAAAAAATAGTACGTTGTAGCCGAATTTTTAAACCCTTATTTACCAAGAACAACAAATCAAACCGTTTTCCAATCAAACAGCAAGATACAGTCGAATCTCGATAAGTTAAAGTAGAGAGGAAATCAAAAATAATCTGAGTTATCGAAAATTCGAGTTATTAAAAATAGCTCAAAAATTACATATATACGAGGCTCGTTCAACTGAATCTTTGATTAGCTTAGCCTTGAAAGCAAATGCAATAATTCAAATGACGTTTGTTAATGTTAGTAGTGTTTGTAAGCAACACATTAATAAGTTTCTGGCGTTCGAATTTGATTCTGACTTTTAAAACTTCGATTTTTGTTGAAATAGCGTTTGTTGTTGAAAATCCGTCCAAATTAGATCAGCGTACGGTCTTACAATTTTTATGCGCCGAGAGTGTGCAGCCACTGCAGATTCATACATGAATGCAAGCAGTGTATGGAAATGTATGTATTGCGTACCCAACGGTGAAGGAATGGTGCCGAAAGTTTAAGAATGAAAAAGAGGGGGACTATGGATGAACTGCGACCAGGTGTAGGTGTACTGCATTAACAGAAAACAATATGGCATATGTGGCAGGCCTTATTAGAGAAAATCGTCGAATTTAAATTAGAGAAATTTCAGAAATTGTTGGTGCGACTGTAGAATCTGTCCATAGTATTGTTCGTAATCTGGGTTACAGCAAAGTTTATTCGCAATGGATTCCTCGTCTCGTGTCTCTCTCTCAGCTTCAATCCCTGGATGGATACATGTATTCTATCCATTTATGTCTTCTTTGTTTTAGAGTTTCTAGCAGCAGTCTCCTCTCTTCTACTAGTTCTAGTACATGGTTATTCGAAACTCTATCCGTCCATTTTATCTTCATGACTCTTCTCCATATCCACATCTCGAAGGCTTCCAATAGGCGTTCTTCTCTTTTTCCTAATGTCCATGTTTCTGACCCATATAATACGGTACTCCATATACATATATGTCTTAATTAATCTTTTCCTAGCTGTTAGATTTATATTTTGGAGCGTCAGTAGTGATTTTTTGTTGTTAAAAGCGACCTTAGTTTGTCTTATTATGTTTTTAATCTCTTCACCACTTCTTCCATCCTCACTGATATTACTTCCGAGATACTTATATAACATGTTGTTTGTTTGAGAGTGACGTCTTGAATTTTTATTTTTATTTCATCAGCTTCTGGTGCTCTGGAGCATATCATTACTTCCGTTTTGTTTTTGATAATCTCCATCGAATACTTTCTTAGTACTTCGTCCATGCTTTCTAGTGTTCGCTGTAAGTTGCTTTCGTCCGGAGCAATAACCGCTATATCGTCTGCATATCTTATAGTTTGTATTCTTTCTCCCCCTAGTTTTATGTCTGTGCAGATCTCTCTACATTTGTTCATTATTTGTTCTATGTAGATATTGAATAAAATTGGAGACAGATTACAGCCCTGTCTGACTCCTTTTTGAATTTTTGCTTCTTTTTGACAGTCATTAATGTTGAAGGTAGCCGTTTGTTTTTCATATAGTTCTTTTATCATTCTTCTGTCTCTATAGTTGATTTGTATGGATTTTAAAATATCCATCATAATACTCCAGTTTACGTTGTCCAAAACCTTTTTGATGTCTACGAATGCTATAGACACATTTCTATTTACTATTAAGCTCTTTTCAATTAAGTTCCGTATACAAAATATCGCTTCACGAGTTCCTCTATTTTTTCTGAAACCAAACTGGCCTTCCTGTAGATTGGCGTCTATTTTATTATAAATTCTGTTATTTATTATTCTAGTTAGGATTTTTGAGGCATGTGTCAGTAAACTAAAGATTCTATACTCTTCGCAGTTAGTTGCTTTGTTTTTCTTTGGCATCATAACCATTATGCTCTTTTTAAAATCTGTAGGTACAGTTCCTGTGTCATATATGCCCTTGACTAGCGAGTAAATATAATCTATTTCTTTTTCTTTCAGCGGCTGGAGCAACTCACCTGGTATCTTATCTATGCCATAGGCTTCACCTGATTTTAGTTCTTTTAGTGTTTTATTAAACTCTTCTTTAGCCGGCCTCGGTGGTCTTGTGGTTAGCGCATTTGCCTTTAGATCCGAGGGACGCGGGATCGATCCTGGTTGAGGTCGACGAAATTTTTCTAGCGGGGAAAAATCTGAAAATGCGCCTTCTGTCGGATAAGAAGTAAAGCCGAAATTCTTAAGTCAGGGTGTATAATAAGCCAATGATGGCTGCAGTGCTTAGAGATGCCTGGAAAAACCGCGTCCTAAATCTCGGTCTTTCAAATACAATACAATACAATAAAAACTCTTCTTTTGTTGTAGGTGGACCCATTTGATCTATGTCTACGGTTTCTTCACTATCTATTTTAATTGTTTCGTCAGGTGCGTTGTATAGTTCTTCGATATATTGTTTCCAATAGTCAGCAATTTCATTACTTTCGATAAAGTATTTGCCTTCTTTTGTTTTAATTACTTGATTTCTATTTTTATATTTTGTAAATTGCTTTCTTATAAGAGTATACGCTTTCTCCATGTTTCCTCTATTGAAATTGTTTTCAATCTCTTCGGCGTACTCTTCGAACCATTTTTCTTTAGCGTTTCTTATTTCTCTATTGACTAGGTTTCTAATTCTATTATATTCTTCTTCGTTTTTGTCATGTTTATGTTTCCTCCTTTCTTCTATTAAATTTATGATGTTGTCATTTATGCAAGTTTTTTGTGGATTCCTTTGGGTATAGCCTATTGTTTCTTCAGCTGTTTCCGCAATGGCTGCTTTTATATTCTCCCATTTTTTATTAATTGATTTTTCTTCGATTTTTTCCGATTTTTCTTCTATCCTTCGTTGAAACATTTTCAATGTATTTTCTTCTTTTAGTTTTTCTGTATCCCATATTTTTATTTTTGGCTTTTGCTTGAATTTTCTTTTGTAGTTGAGATTATATTTCATACTTAATAAGCTGTGCTCCGTACCGACATCTGCTCCTGTGTAGGTTTTACATTGTCTAATTTGGATTTCATGTTTTCTTTCTACTAATATGTAATTTATCTGGAATCTTGCTACATGTCCGGGCTGTGTCCATGTATATCTTCTGACTAGTTCTTTTTCTTGGCAGAATTCTATTAGTCTTTGTCCTCTTGGGTTTCTTGTACCTAGTCAATAATCTCCTGTTATATATAATTCCTTCTGTTCTCGTGTTAATGAACAAAAATGCTTGCGAATGGGCGTATCTCTGCAACACCTCACAGACTGTAGTGGTGATGACTTTCTTCTGTCAATAGTTGCTGGTGACGAAACTTGGTGCCATTACTACGAGCTATCCAGTAAGTTATCGTCGATGCAGTGGAAACATTCAAGTTCACCACCACCGAAGAAGTTTAAAGAGCAACCGTCTGCAGGCAAGGTGATGTTAATATTTTTTTGATCATGAAGGGCCCTTTTTGGTAACATTTAAGGAATCTGCAGTAAAAGTCAATGCAAATCTGTACAATGAAACTTTGAACAAGCTTCTTCAAGCAATAAGACGGAAAAGTACAGGAAAACCAACGCGTGGGGTCATTTTGCGGCACGACAATGCTAATGTGGTAAATGGAACTTTTCAACGAAAGAAATTGAGGGTTTTAGAGCATCCAACCTATAGCCCGGATCTATCGCCTTGCCTATTTTTGGCCCGTTGAAAAGGACGTTAAAGGTCGACATTTTGAATCCGACACAGAAGTAAAGATAGCTGTGGAAGACTTCTTCAATCAGCAGCCACAAGAATTCTACGAGCAGGGTATACGTCGGTTACTAAAACAATGGAATAAGTGCCTGAACTGTGACGGTAATTATTTGTAATGAAATTGTTGAATAAATTTTGTATAAAGCAAAGATGGGTTTCAATTGAACACACCTCGTATTTAATCTTTAATATATTGCACGAACGAAAAATACGTTCCGTTCTATGTCTACAATGAATGCTATACTATACTATTAAAGTAATTTCCGCCGCCATAGCTTTGTGGTAAAAACCCCCAATTGTTTCTGAGAAATTTAACTTCCAGTTACAGAAAGATTTACTAATAGGAAACCTAGTCTAGAGAATTATAAAAAGAGTACACTTGTCAAAAAATCGAGTGATTAAAATTCGAGTTATTGATATACAAATATGAACACTGAAATAGGCATTTTGTCGGGAAAAAATTTCTAGTTCGAGTGATAACAAAAGTTGAATTATAGAAGTTCCAGTTAGTAAGGTTCGACTGTATTAACGATTTATATTTACGTTTTATATTAATTATAATTTGGTACCTTTTTTGCAAAAATAGAAAAATAAAAAAACAAGTCCTTGGGATTCTAAGGCGTGTACTTGTAGCACGCGAGCGTGTTTGAATTGATACAGCTCGGATTTAATAATTATATAGTTATTAGCTAAATCTGTAAGAAAATACGTATATATAGCAAGTACTTCCAGTACAGTGTCTAAAAATGCATATCCTTGCTCTTTAGTTTTCAAATGAGCATGGCAAAATTAAATCATTTCAACTCAACAAAGCAAAATCACATTTTGTGCTGCTCCATAACTTTGGATGTAACCTCAAATCATCAGACGATGAGCCCATGATTTAGACACCCTGTAAGATGTTTCAAACTTCTAGTCACGGAAGAACATGTACCTACATATAGTTTAAACAGAAACCAAACTAATTCATAAGTAAATACAACATTGTTAATAATCTCAACATACAATAGAAGCTAATTCGTATAAAACTCGAGACGTGAGTGAAGAAACAATTAGGAAACAAAACTGCGTATTATAATTATTTAAATAATTCAAAATCTTATTAAAAATAAATTATGGCAGAACTAGTGTTAAAATATTATTTATCACTATGAACCACCAACATTTACTAAAAAATTCTTACTTTTTAACATTTCATAGTAATTTACACAGTAATTAAATGTTGAGACTAATAATTTCGAGGTGTTACATACAACAATTAATTGAAATCGAAAACAAATCGTTCGTGACTCAGGCAATTAGTTTTTTGCTTCTACAAACTGTTTTTATGATATGTACGCCGAAACGCGAACATTACTATAGATCGCAGTATATTCCTAAAGTAAATGTTGCGTAATTATTCAATAAATTACGTTGAATTAAAATAGAAAAAGCTTCCAAAAAAATTGGTTGCTTTTTGAAAACATTTATTGGCAATCGACGTTCCCAGCATAGTATTCGATAAGGAAATTCCCTAGGGGAGGCATCCTTTGTACCGATTATAAATTACAATTCGTCAATAAATAATTAGGGAATAAAAAGCAGTTCAATTAAGTATGTACTTACCTCTTCCGATGGATTCTGACCTGGTTTTTTGGTAATATCATTCAACGATATTATGTTTCCAGTGTTTATTATTACGGTTTTAGCTCCTTCACTTAATTTGAAAGCCATTGTATTGCTATCACACTTTAAAAAACCCTGCTTTCGCGAAAAAACGTCGGTATGAACTGACACCTTCGCAACTTGCATAACCTTATAAAACTACTGCTACTTGTCAAAAGCCTTGACAGGAATGTACATTATGATACATAAGTTTTCCTGAGTATTCAATACTGCAAGTCATTTTAGTTCTATTTTAAAAGTTTAGATAATCGTTTTGATGATAAGTATATATACATTTACTTACAATGTTGCACTGTCAGCTTTAAAGGCACTGAAAGTTTGTACATAATTCGGTAAGTTTGTACTTTCTCGTATTAAGTACAAGGAACTACTTTATTCACAGGCATGTTACTAAAGTTACTAAGTATCAATGTCTTAATCAGTATTCCTGATGCAAGACTGCATAACATGGAACGCTTCTTTTACATTTAAATCCTGAAACTTTACATTACATTTCAAATTTTCCATTTTCTCCTTTTATCCTTCTGTTGTATAACACAATATTATTTTCAATGCATAATTACACTAATTTATTAACCGAAGTTGTTTAAAAAATATATCGGCAACATTTATTCTTCTGCTTGAAGCAATTTGCAAATGGTTTTTGTCGTGCTCTTTAACCGAGCCCAATTAATGTATTAAAATAAAACCATTACTTACACTGTATTTTTAAAACAACTGTCGAAATCATAAATATCTTTAAATTAAAGTTTATTTAAATTACTAGAAAGCATTAACAGGTAAAGCAAAAGAATGACCGAAAATCCGTATTTAAATATTTGTATATTTATTCATATACGGATTTAATGATGAAAAAGTCCATTACTTTCATTTAATATTGTCATGTGGCAATCTGTACACTTTTTCTCCGATTGTACATGCGCACATAGGACGCGCAGTGAACTCAAACATGTGGTTTTTGCCGCTCTTAAATGTTATTAAAATTTGTATATTTTAAGTGGTGGCGTCCATTGCGTATAAAGAAACATTTATTATCAAACATTAACTTATAAGATATTCCATTTACGTAACAATCACCTAGAACGTACTTTGTAAGTAATATTTTACATTTAGAATTGGATAACGGACACGATTTGTTTGTCGACCCGTTTGACATTTCGCGGTTTGCGTCTGTGGTTATCGCAGTTCTACGTCTTGTCCTATAAAATAAGTTTACCTTTGTGAAATAGTGAATAAATTCCCACAAAAATGCCCGTTGATTTTTATGGGTTTGCATACGCTGCTGCAGTGGCAGCTGGTGGCATACTTGGATATTACAGAGCTGGTAAGTACTGTTTTTAAGGTTATGTGTACTAATTATAAATGTCAATTATGGCTAGTTTATAGTCGATGATTTGAAATATGTAAATGAGGAACATAAAAAGCGTGTAATTTGCTTCTACATTTAACCTTGAGTTTCTAAAAGCGTTTGTAATAGGTTTCTTAGAATTGGGTTATCTACGAGTAATTGGGTTACCAGAGTTATTTCTACATTTTTGCTTCTACACTGACTTTCGACTCTTGTAAATCATTTAATAACATAATTGTAAACGCTTATGTCACTAAAATAGGTACTAACTGCTGATTATTTTTTATCAGTAGGTATCCTTCATATTTTGCGTATGGAAAGTAGTAGGTACATAAATTATTTTATAAAATAGCAGAAATTGAACAAATATTACCATAATATTGAAAAGTACGTTTCAATCTATTCCACTTACTTATCTTATCAATACCTACATTACAGTGTGTTGACATTACTTCCTAGTAGATAGCTTACTGATAGTGCTGATTTTTACATATAAATCTAAACAATATGAATATTAATTAAATCTGTATAAGCATAGATATGAAAAATTATAACACAAAGAGAGGAAATCACTAGGGTCATGTACTTGCCACTCAACACTTTATTAATAAATTTAATTGATAAGTCAACAGTGAATTCAAAAAGCAATTGACTAGTAGTCATGAATGGAAATAAGAACTTCTTATAATATATAAACAACAACAAAAATTTAATAAGAAGGATTAAGAAGAGAAATCGTTTGAACAATACATCAACCGTGTTAAAGATTTCATGACAACTGTACAGAAAGAAGTAAAAGTAAATAATGACTGTGGGTAAATAATAATAACAATGTAAGTTGTGGTAATAAATGATTATGATGATTACAAATAACCTGTAATATTATAAACTACAATGTACTTTTTTTCTTGGAGTGTTTAGAATTTTTATTTACTATTTAGGGTGTCTATTAGCTGAGGATTCTTTTATCTTCTTTACTATTTAGAGTACTGTAAAATTCTACTAAGAAAAGCAGAATTTTATTCTTCATGATCACAAAATCATTATTTTTTAGCGAACATCAAATGTAATACTATATTTTACATTGTTAGTTTCGTAATCTATAGCAGATTCTTCTTTCTTCTTGGTGTCAGCTTCTCCCTCGGAGGTTGCTGATCAACATGGCGATCCTAATTTTTGAAAAGGCTGTATGGAATAGCTGTGCAGATGAAAGCCCGAACCATACTCGTAGGTTGTACAACCAGGAAATCCTTCGTCGTCCGACACTTCTTCGTCCAATTATTTTTCCCTGCATGATAAGCTGCAGGACTCCGTATTTACCATTACGTGTGATGTGGCCAAGGAACTCTAATTTCCTTTTCTTAATGGTGAATAAAACCTCCACTTCTTTGCCCATTCTCTCTAGGACTTATTGATTTGTAATGTGCACCATCCAGGAAATTTTTAGCAAGCGCCTATATACCCAAAGCTCAAACGATTCCAGTCTCTTTGTGGTTTCCTTGTTCAAGGTCCATCCTTCAAGCCCTTACAATAGCCCTGGGAACACATAGCATGTAACCATTCTTATTCTCAAAGCTAATGACAGATTTTGAGTTGTTAGCAACTTATTCAATTTAATGAATGTTTGTCTAGCTTGCTCAATTCTTGACAGTATTTCGCTCTTATGTGTGAAATCGTGGTTAATTATAGTGCCAAGGTACTTGAAATGTTGCACCTTTTCCACCGTTCTATTACCGATGGTCAGGTTGACTGCATTGTTATTTCGTTTTGAAATCACCATCATTTTTGTTTTTTTAGTATTGATAGGTAGCCCATATGCTTCGCTGACTGTTGTTATTTTATTTACCAGTCTCTGCAGATGCTACTCGCGATCAGGACCGTGTCATCAGCATACCTGATGTTGTTGATTGGGCTTCCATATTTTATTACCACACCTGCTGTTTCATTCTCCAATGCATCTCGAAATATAAATTCTGAGTAAATATTGAACAGCATTGGAGAAAGGACACAGCCCTGCCTGACTCCTTTTTGAATATTGATTTCATCTGTCATGTTGTTATCATATTTTACTTTAGCATTCTGCCCCCAGTAAAGATTGGCTATGATCTGTATGTCGTGGTGGTCGATGTTAATGCTTTGTAGTATATCTAAGAGTTTTTCATGTTTCACATTGTCGAAAGCCTTGCTATAGTCGATGAAACATATGTATAAGTCATGGTTAATGTCCAGGCATCTTTGTGCTAAGATATTTAAGGCAAAAATGGCCTCTCTGGTACCTATCCCGTTACTAAACCCAAATTGTGTATCTGATGTCTCTGCTTCGCATTTGTTATGAATTCTGGCATGTATGATCCTTAGGAAAGCCTTCAGAACATAGCTCATTAGACTTATCAGTCTGTGTTCATTGCATTTGGTTGTTCTCGGTGATATGGTATAGGAATAAAGGTAGAGATAAGCCATTCCTGAGGGATATGTCCCGTTCTGTAGATGTCATTAAACAAATCTACTATAACAGTAATTGAGTGTTCATCCAACAATTTCAAGACTTCACAGGTATCTCATCTGGTCCCACTGTTTTACCGGATTTTGCGGTCTTTATGGCATGTTCTACTTCTACCTGTGTAATTTTCGGTGCGTCTTCTGATCTGATAATATTATATTGATCTGATCTTTGGTCTTTAAATATTTTGATTATGTATTGTTGCCATAGGTTTATCTTCGCTTTTAAATCAATAATTATTCTATCCCGATCATCTTTTAATATATCCGTTTGTCTAGGTTTCGTGTTGCCGGTGGCTTCTTCTATCTATGTAAATTAAAACTATCGTACTTAGAGAAAAGTACGATAGTTACAATTTACGTAGCAGATTATGGAAGGTATAAGCTTTATCTTTTATGCATTGTTCAGTTATTTGTACAAAGTTTTGACCATATTAGTGCTGTGCCCTCATGTAATTAATGCGGACTATTAGTTATAATTTTACTGATGTAATTACAAAACTACTTGACTGAGAGAAACATAACTAATCATACCATACGGAGATATCTCTATTCGCAAGTTGTCTAACTTATCGAAATGTTTGTATCCCCTATATATGTTTCAAAGTTTGTTGAATTAGCATTTTTCCAAACTTGAATACACTACTGCTTTTATACTAGCAGATATTTGCCTCGAAAGAAACTTTGTGTTATGTTAAAAAATGACTAATTGGAAACAGAGATTACCTAGTAAACTTTATTGTTTGTGAATAAAATTTTCTAAACAGTACTACGGAAGTGTGTAGCACTCGGTTATTGCCAGTACTAGCAATTACTAGATATTTATTTTTGATTACAATAATGCCAAGAAATTTTCAAAACCCTTGATCTGCCTTTAGGTTGGCATTTTTCTGATATGTGTTTTTTAGAGAAACTTGTAAAAAGGCACAAATTACCAACAAACTCTTTAATATTGTATCAACTGTTACCTCTGGATAATTATACATACAGGGAATTTTTCTTTTTAGTATACATTGTATGTATGTATACTTTTAAAAGAAGCGCGTCAATTTCGCCTATTGTGTAGGCAACCAACTATACCGACAACTAAAAATCAGAAACAAACGTCACTATAGTTGTGAATTATTTGAGTCTGAAGGTTATGTTGATGCAGTGTTTATAGTAAATAAATATTTCAGCTTGTAGGTATATAGGACGCAGATGATGACTTATTTACTAAATATAAAAATCGACAGGATATTTCCGTAAGGTCCGTACACATTATATTTTTTTTGTACAAAACACATATATGAGCGGCAAAGTGGTGTAATGGTCAGCGTAGCTGCCTTCCAAGCAGTTGATCCGAGTTCAATTCCCGGCAATCGCAAACTTTTTTTAATTATTATTATTCAACGTAGCATAAAATATTTCATTTCATTTCCTCGGTTAAAACGTGATTACTTTCAGTTTTTATTTTATGGGAATTTATTACGCATCCCTCTGATTTAAATTTTCTAACAATTGTTTGACACTAATTAAAGATTAATTTTATTTTTTAGCATTGAATTAATTTGATTGCTGTGGTCACAGCATGCATGAGTTGTCTGTATAGTTGGTTGCCTACACAATAGGCGAAATTGACGCGTTTCTTTTAAAAGTATACATAGGCTATGTATACTAAAAAGAAAAATTCCCTGTATACAGGGTATTAATCAATTGCAAGGACAAACTTCTAGGGTTTAAGGTATACATCAAAAGAAACATTTTTTTGTAAATAAATGTATGGTCAAAAGTGTTTCCTTTCGGGGATAGACCTTCTCAAAGATTCTTTAAGAAGCGCCTAAATGTAGGCAACTCAATTTACTACTTACTATTTGTTTCCATAACGACGAAAATTAATACAGGATAAATAAAGCCATCTTTTCCACTTTCAAATAGTTGATTTTTGCTTCGTAATTTTGGTTTTTTTCTATTACTTAGTTGTGAAACATTTTGTTAATTAATTTATTTTAAATTTAATTTGAATTTTTTTTAGGCTCTTAAAGAATCTTTGAGAAGCTCTATTACTGAAAGGAAACACTTTTGACCATACATTTATTAACAAAAAATGTTTGTTTTCATGTATACTTTAAGCCCTAGAAGTTTGCCCCTGCAATTCATTAACACCCTGTATATTAAATAAAATGTAAGGGACTTATAGACTTATACAGCTATACAGGGTTAAATCTCCCCAAATAATGCAGCCTCGCCTTTTTTTTTAGACAACCTGTATAAATTGTCATTACATTTCAGTTTTATATATTTTGTATTACCTCTAAGAGAGAGTTCCTATATTGTGTATTACTTTCTTCTTCTTTTTCTTGTCTCTGTTACGAAAAGTAGCGATCTTCTCTCATATGCCTATGCTGTACATTTTAAAGTACCTCGCTCCTCAAACATAGAGGACCTACAGCTTAACGTGGGCTCCGAACCATGGAGAATGTAAACACTTCCTAGTCCAGAGGTCCTATTTATAAATTGCTTCTACAGATTCAAATATATGTGTTACTGTTTTGGTGATGCAATATTGTGAGTTGTTGAAGATCCTATGTTTGAGTTACCTTTTAGAGTTTATCTCTATGAATTAAATTCGGTTTTAAAATTTAAAATGTTACTGTTTTTGACGCGTTTTTGTATTATGAATAGTATATTCTTTATTCTGTTGAGGCTTTCGCGGTTTCTCGAACTGTCAAATATTACAATTTACTTTCGGCTTAGACCGCGTCGACATTTGGGAACTACACCCAACACTATCAGGTAAGAATCGACCTGTAGCTTGTCTGCCTTTACAAGAATTTGCTCTAGAAGTTTGAGCAATATTTGTTCGTAGGCCCTGCTTGCCTAAACAGGGCTGTGTGCTTAGATTATTTAAACCTTGAGGCGGACAAGGATTTGATCTTGATGTATTTTGTTTGTCAGGACAATAATACTTAATCGGCTTATGTCTGTTAGCTGTTTGTGAACTCATACAAACTAACGTTTCGCAGTACATTGCAGCTTGCATCTTCACAGTGAATAGAACACTGAACTTAAATGCAAATGCTTGTAAAGGCAGACAAGCTACAGGTCGGTTCTTACCTGATAATGCTGGGTGTAGTTCGCAAATGACGACGCGGTCTAACCCGAAAGTAAATTGTAATATTGATAGTATATTCTTATCAATGTAAATTAATCCCTATCCGAATTGTTTTAATATTTTAAATCTGGATAAACTTTTATGCAGAATATTTCCTACTAGAGCCGCTATTTTTCTGTAGCAGCCAAGAATTTTAGAGTAGGGGGCGTTATTTTTGTTAATTTGACATGTGTGTACTAGATATTTATTCATAAATAGTTCGATTATCAAAAACAAAACATTTACAAGTTATAATAAATCATAAAGTAAACACTAGTAGTTTGTATTGGATCCCCTTCAGTGTGCAATTTTTACTTCGGGTGTTGTTAAACTTAATTACACACACTCATTATGTTTTAGGTTCAATTCCATCACTTGGAGCTGGTGTATTGTTTGGAAGTGCTCTTGCTTATGGGGCCTTCCAAGTTAGTCAAGACCCTGCAAATTATACAACGCAGTTGGCTACGACATCGATCCTAGCTGGTGTTATGGGCTATCGTTTTTACAATTCCGGCAAAATTATGCCAGCAGGCATAGTCTGTGCTCTCTCCATCGCCATGATTGTTAGAATTGCTATTAGAGCTTCTGGAATTACAGAGAAAAAAATTACTGGCTAAATCCAACGAATGCTTTAATTTTTATGATCACATTCAGTAGTTTACACATTTAATAGTTTGTAGGTTGAAAGATATTGTTGCGATATGGGTAGAATTAAGGGATTAATACTGTTGCTTCCATTTTGTTGTTGTTATAATGGTTGTGGTACTTTTAAGTTACTCAGATTTCGTCACGTACCCCCAGAGGAAAGGTGTTCTGACTGCTAGTATTACTACGAAAGCAATGTACCTACTTAGCTACTTTGTACTACTTAATTATAGATGTATGTGGTGTACTTCCACTGTTTATACAACAATGTCTATATTTTCCAACGATTACAAAGTCAAAGTTATATCCATTAAGAAGTAACTAGTCATCTAGTATGTATTGAAATATAGATGTTCTTGTATAGAATGCTAGACATTTGTAGTTTATAGTATCTGAATGTTGCCAAATAGTTAGGTACAAAGACAAATGCATATTTTTATGACTTGTCAGATATTACACGAAATAAACGCTATTTACTTCCAATGTTTTTTTTCCTAATGGCAATAATTTATTTTTGCAGTTTAGGGTGTGATATAAGTTCAGATAAAACGCCTCATAGCGTTATTCAGCAGTGTATCCTGAACACAAAAAGCTAAAATATTTATCATAGCGAATTTCTTCACACGAGCTTCTTGAAGTTTGAAATTCAAACGCTGCGTATCTTTAACAACAAAGCTAAACTAACATACATTTTGTCCATGAAAGTAGTTCTTTGTCTATAAACTTAAGATAGTAACAATAAAAATGACTTCTGCACAATTTTATATTACAGATTTTTGATCCTAAGATTTTGTTGAAAACACGAGATTTAGATATGGCAACAAGGCAAATCTAAGCAAGGCTGATAGTAATTTCTGTTTCATTTGAGACTGCGGTTCCGAATTTTCCTAATTAAACACGTTTTTCTGTTCTTTTTTGTAAATTCCGTTTCACTTGCATTAGTGGAATACACATTTGCTGAGATTCTTGGAGAGGTTGGTGGCAATTGTAATGCAGCATCAAGACTATGCTTAGCGCTGTCCAAATAGAAAACATCCAAACCACACAGTTATTAAATGAACTGATCAACGACTACGAGAGAGAGAGGAAGTGTTGGTGTAGAAGGAGTTGGCAGTAGTCGTCCATTTATGGTAAGACAGTCCGGTATTGAAGTAAATGTGTTAGATTTAATTGAATGGAAGCCTACGACAAGCTTACATAGTATACCTCGGATTATAGATATACGAAAGTCGACAGTGCGCAGAATATTATTCGACAACGGCCTATACCTTTTTGAAGAACGAGAGTGCAACATTAGGAAAATACGAATTTTATTGGAAATATTTTATGGTCAAATGGGACGGATAGGGTTTACAATACTCATAATAATTATGTGTGGGCAGATGAGAACCTTCATGCAAATATGTTCAAAGCAGTCAATATTGATAAGGTGTTAATGTTTGGGCTGGTAAGGTAAATAATTATTAATTGGTCCTTTTATTCTGCCAAATAGTCTCAATGCTGAAAATATTCTACTGATAATTAGACAAAATATATGAATTTCAACGAAGTAAGGCAGCAAACAATTAACAATATATGTGGTGCCCAACAAGACGGTGCTCCAGCTCATTATGGAATCATGGTTCGATATTGACGTCAAAATCATTTTCCAGATCGTGGGGATCACCTGACCTAACACTCTTAGATTTTTATTTATGGAGGTTATCTGAATGATTTGGTATATCTCACACCAGTGAACGATATGAACGATTTAACGTGTCGTATTGACCAGACAGCTGCAACAGTTCCATTAATTTACAGAAAATGTTAAGTTTTTATTTGTTTCTGTTCTGTTATTTTTATTCTTTTTGTTCGTAAGTAATTTGTGTTTAGTTACTGAAAAGGATTGATAACTACTTCATTCAGCTGTGGATTAGACCCGTTGGTGATACTACATTCAAAAAAGTACTCCAGTAACTCTACCTCATGGTGGTGTCGAAATAAGTTGTTTAATAGTTAATTTGTGTTATCAAAAGCAGCGCCGGATTAAGCCTTTTTGCGGCGGAAGGCTATTTGGATAAAAGGACCGGGTAGATATACAGATTTCAAAGGAGTTGAAATAATAAACAATTATGTGCAATCTAAACATTTTTATAACGAAGGGCCAAATTCATGAAAGGGCCCATAGACTAAGCCTTTTTAGCCTAAAGGTTTATCCAGCTCTGATCAAAAGCGTCGACTAGCCTAGATAGTAATAATTATGTAATAGGAGTGAATGGAGATGGTGGTTTAAGTATATAAACTTTGGAAAACCGCTTACCACAACGATATTTGGAACACCTAAATATCGTGGTGGTATGCAGTTTTCCAAAGTTTATATTTAAATAATTATGTAATAAACATTTTTTAATAGTTTTCAAAAAATGTATTCCTTACAACGCGTATATTACACAGTTGCCAAGTTTCCACTTCTTTTCGTGCTTCGTGTGAAGAAACTAGCCTGCGAAAAATAAAATTATAGCTAGTTTATATTTAGTATGCACTGCTGAACATCGCTATGAGGCATTTTACCGCGATTTATGTAGACCCTGTAGACGCCTATGTTGGTCAATTTTTGTAGAAGTTTGTGTGCAGCTAATTACTCTAAAACTCCTAGAAACATCTTGAAAATTTTATATAGAGGTTCAGTTAATTTTCAACAACTGCCTACATGCGAAAATATATTTGGCACTTTCAAACTAAAGCTATAAATATTTGTGTATAAACATTTAAGTTGCCTGTAAATGATAAATGAAGAACGTCAAGGGAATTTTATATAAACGACTCAAAAATGAATAGGGATATTATAATATAAAGCATATACGTTTGTATTTGGCGGCCACTGGTCGTCTATTATTGATAATTATAGCAAGCGGCAATGTTTGATGTTAAAAAACGAAAAATAATCGAATCCAGTTGCAATTGTTTAACCGTATTAGTGTCAAGGCGAGTTTGTGTGTTTGATTGAATAATCTTTCCTGTCTTTTTAAGATCTTTTTTGTTCATTGGGTTTCTATTCGTGTCTAACATTTGTGTTTTTAATAATAAACAGCAATGCAGAGAAACCATTTATCAATAGAACAACGAAATTTAGCCGTTGCTCTGCACCAAAGAGGAGATCGCCAGGTTGATATTGCTGATATGTTAGGAACCACGCACAGCGTAATTTCACGTACCCTTTCGCGCCTTGGAGAAACACGTAGGACTGCAAGAAGGCCTGGAAGTGGATCTTTTCGCATCACAACACCTCGTGAAGATCGAATTCTGGTAACTAATGCAAGAATGCATTCCTTTTCAACAGCAAGTGCTCCAGAATGCCACAGGAAATCGTGTCGCCGACCAAACTGTGAGAAATCGATTGTTTGAGGTAGGACTTACCTCATACCGCCCCCTGAGATGTCCTGCAAGAACTGTAGAGTTCAGATATTGTCTCGGCAATGATAGCCGGCGTCAAATAGTATACTGTAGTGCCGGACATCGTACCTTACCTCAGTGTACCCAACCAGTCATTGCCTTTGGTGGTGGTAGTCTTATGGTATGGACTGGAATTTCTTTAGGATGGCGTACTGACCTCCAAATCCACCACGTTCTGGACCGTCGAATGCTGTTGGACGGGAATATTTTGTTTTTCTTGACGAAAACGCAAGACAGCATCGTCCTCGGGTTGTTTTAGAAATGTTTCAAGATGAGGAAATAAACCATCTTGCCCTTACACCGCTATCTCCAGACCTCAACCCTATCGAGCATGCACGGGACCTTTTGCAGAGACAGCTGGATCATCATAATCCAAGGCCTACTACTGTGCAATAGCTGAGGGATATATTGCCGGTACTGTGGCATCAAATTCTACAAGCACATATTGATAATTGCATTGAGAGTCACTGACCTATATACTACGTAGACTGAGCATCTATACGGGCGTGGCTTTCAAAAACGGGACCAAAAAAGCGGCCATGTTGCTCATCTGTAAGTTAGTAACTTTTGATGTTACGAAGATTGCATTACTGTAATGTTGGTATTACAATTTCACAAGTCAAGCAGAAATCTAACCTTAACTGTCAAAACTAAACTGCCGTTTTTGTCAAGTCAAGCCACCATTGTAAGTACTTTCAATAAATTACAGTTAAACAAAACTAACACTATAAAAAACAACAAAAATACACTATAAAAAACAATAATCTTTAGTATAGATGAGTATCACAACCGTAGTCAGTATTGTAGGTTAGGTGCAGAAATCGTAATCCACCTGATTTTCGCAGTAACTCCAACTAAAGGACTGCCAACGTAGCTCAGTTAAAAAAATAAAATTACTAGGCAACAGTCGAGCAATATGGTGGATTCTGGTCCACTGGTCTAGCACTGCATGCACAGTCTACATGGTATATAGGTCAGTGTTGAGAGTATACCAGCGAGGTGCAGAGCAGTTATTACTGCCGGAGGATGTGATACGCGGTTATTAGAATTTAAAAAATTTAAGTAAAGTGAAAGCACAAAAAACACATTATCAGTAGTTTAATGTTATTTCTAGCTCAATACACGTCGAGATTCTTCGTTTTCCGTATAAAACTGTACTAATTGCTTGCATTTAATGGTTTTCTATAGCGGAAATCACGTTATATTATTGAAATGTAGAAGTATCAAAAAACGCATTATTAGCAGTTTATAAGCACAAAAAACACATTATCAGTAGTTTAATGTTATTTCTAGCTCAATACACGTCGAGATTCTTCGTTTTTCGTATAAAACTGTACTAATTGCTTGCATTTAGTGGTTTTCTATACTGGAAATCACGTTATATTATTGCAATTTAGAAACGTCAAAAAACGCATTATTAGCAGTTTATAAGTACAAAAAACACATTATTAGTAGTTTAATGTTATTTCCAGCTCAATACACGTCGAGATTCTTCGTTTTTCGTATAAAACTGTACTAATTGCTTGCATTTAGTGGTTAGGACAAAATACCGATTTTCATTATAATATTGTTAAATTTCTTCTTTGAATGTACCTTTGTTGTAATTTTCATGTTCATTATTAAAAAGACGTTACATTTTGTTGTTTCGGTGGTTTTTTATTATAAATACAATTGGTGTTACCTTTAAGTGTCTTACACTGCAATATCTTTATTCATTTTTAAGTAGTTTAGTATCAAAAAATGGAGCTTTTAATTAAAATAGCTAATTACCACGAAATTTCTTCTAGAAAAACGAATATTGACATCATGTATGCCATGAGCATTTACTTACTTGGTATAATTTTTATATAGATAACATAGTTATGGAGTAATTAGCTGATAATAGTAGTATAAACTGTAACTTTGTTTTATAATTTATTTAAAAAGCAACAATTTCAGGTTCACATCAGCTGTAAATCATAATGGCTGCAGAAGCAGTATATGACTTCCTTAAAGACCACAACAGGCCGTTTTCTGCGAATGATGTACTTCAAAGCGTTGGAAAAGAACATGGAAAAGCTGCTGTTCAAAAGGCACTAGATAAATTAGTTGATAAGAAAAAAGTGTTCGAAAAACTATATGGCAAACAGAAAATATATTGCATTGTGCAAGAAACCACAGTCAACTCGAGTGAAATGGAAGGGACCTTGCGTAATATGGACCAGCAGATAAGCGAGTTAGCAACTAATTTAAAGTCTGTAGAAGAGCAAAGTCAGTCAAAGATTTATGAACTGAAGAACCTTCAGGGAAAAATGACCACAGAAGAGGCAAAACTTGAACTAAGTAATTTGAAAGAAGAAATAAAAGGTTTGAAAACCAAGTTAAATGATCTTAAGGAAAACTCCAAACCAATTAGTGATGAAGAAAAATTGAAGATTAACAAAGAACATGATAAGTACACAAGAGAATACAGAAAACGCAAACGCATGTGTATGGATATAATAAATGCCATTTTGGAAGGGTACCCAAAAACAAAGAAGCATTTATTCGAAGATATTGGAATTGAGACTGATGAGGATGTAGGATTTAAGTTAGACTAACGTGCAAATATTCAGTGTATAAAGTTGTTTAAGCATAAAGAAGAAAGAAGCCTTTATTTTTGTTATAGATAATTTAAATTAGTTTCTTTGTATAAGAATATTTTTTAATTTTGTATTTGTTGGATTTTCAATAACTTGAAACTATTTAATAAAAGGGGTTAATCCTCTAACAGATTGTTTTAAAAACTATTAAATAATAAATATTTCAAAATTGTAATGAATTTCAAACAGTATTATTTATTATTTAACGATCCTTTAATAAAATGTATGATTATGAGTAAATTTGTTTGGCATGAAATAGTTAATATAAAACTTATTTGAGGTCTAAAGCAATTCTACTACACCCAGTATACCTGGTATTTTATAAATAATAGTTAAACTGCAAGACATGTAAAAGTAATTTACAATCAATACGAAATTCGATCGAACATTGCATCGAGTAGTAATACAACATTTCATTTTAAATAATTATTGGGAAAAAAATATGTACATCTAATATTTTTGGCAACGTTCTAACCGTAGCAATTCTTTAATTCATATCTGTCTAAAGTAGGGGAAGAGGGGGTACAGTGTTACACAAAAATTTTGATGGCTCGTAATTTATTACCATATAAAGTTAAAAGTTTAATGTTTGGCTGTAAATAAGTGTTGCTGTTTTGCCTTCAATATGCAAGTGATTTTTTGAGCATTTATTAACCCATTTATTTTTAAAATGGTAATATTTGCACTGAGGTCATGTGTAACACTGTTCCCCACAAGCGGGGTACGGTGTTACAGAGATGTGGGGCACACTGTTACAGATTATAATTTCAATTAAAATCTAGATATTTATAAGCTTTTATTTATAAATCTTATAGTAGGTACCGGTAGGTATTTAAGTTCAAAAAATCAAAATGAAAAATATAACAATGAAATTAACTCATTGGAACGCAAGTAAAAAAATTGACAAATTGATTAATTAGTAAATAACTATTTAAGTTCATTATAGTGAAGATGCAGATCCACTGGAAAAACCAACATTTCAGACCTTCTGGCCGTACCTCCTGAGGGTTCTGGAAATGGTAATTTGGCTATGACTTTTGAAGTTTCAAAAGTGTAAACATCTTCGGATTCAACAAATTTAAGTTTAGGAAACAACCGCTTCATGTATTGGACATTAATTTCTCTTTCAAATTTAGTTAAAATTTTGCCTATTGACAAAACTTCGTTGCCCTTGGTTTTTCCTTCATTAATCAGGACATAATCTCCAACGGTAATTTCCTCAAAATTGGTATCTAGCTCTTCATCACTCACAAAAGAGCCAACACTAGCATCGCTATCGGCAACAGACATTAATCCATCGTCTGATTCTGAGGTGTCTTCTTTTATTCTTTTAGTTAATTTCTGTTTCTATTTTCCTTTGAACACGGTTCTTTTTACCGACTTTGCATTGCTTAAATCTTCTATAATTTGGTTCTTAATAGGAGAATCAGTAAGAATTTGGCTTTTTCTTTGCTCGTCGTACCTCAACCAGTGATATGAAACTTGATGTGAAGCTATGGGATTGGCTTTGCGTGATTCATGAGTCATGAGTGGAAGTTTGGAAGATTGTTCTGGTTTGGGTGAAACACTCGGAGAGTGTTCTGGAGTCCGCAATATTGGTGATTGTCTTGAAGTTGAGGGCACTGGTGACTGTTGTGCCAGTGCATGCTCTTCGACTGGTGTCACAATTACATGCGTTCTGTCTGTAACTGAAGAAGATATAAATTTATCATCGCTGAAGATATTTCTGTTAAAGGGCCAAATTCCAGTGGACTTAAATCCATTAACAATATTATTAGGCTTGAATGCCCGTGGGTAAGCAGTTCCCAGTAACCCGGCAATGTCATATATATTAATGGTTTTTCCAGCATTCATGATCATCCTGTCATTACATGCCACGTTAAAGTTGGTATTGAGTGATTTGTATACCGTCTTATCTAATGGCTGAAGTTTCCCACTAGTATGAGGAGGCAGAGTTAGAAGCATAATTCCATGGCTTTTACAATATTCAAGCGAGCGTATAGTTATGTGTGACTCGTGGTTGTCGAATATGAGAAGTATTGGCGACTCCGGTGTACTTTTTACTACTCCATGAAAGTGTTTTAGTATATCGATGAACACTTCGCCATTTACCCAACCACTTTTTGCAGCGCCGCCTGCTGTTCCTGGTGGAGCTCCTATAAGCATTCGGTCTTTAAAATTAACTCTTAGAAATATTAG
Source organism: Limonius californicus (assembly GCA_014611495.1). Lineage (NCBI taxonomy): Eukaryota > Metazoa > Arthropoda > Insecta > Coleoptera > Elateridae > Limonius > Limonius californicus. Next base: position 21,782 of record JABXWE010007291.1, read on the forward strand.
AAATGGAGGCACTGAATTTCCTATAGCGTTTATAAAACAGCATGCTGTCACCAAGACGTCTCGTTCACCGGACGTAACCTGACCAATCTGCTTGAGACCCTTTTGTCCAATAATATTAGGTGGATTGTGGAATGTCGTCAATGCCGTTTCGTCCAGGTTGTAAATATTCTGTGGAAGAGGGCCATCCGGAAATTTACTGTACGCTCTAGATAAGCTGTCAAAAAATTCACCAACGTTCGTGCGATTAAAACTTGTTGCGCGCCCCAAACTAGTAGCCTCTGGTTTTCTTATTGACAACTCCGGATACCGCTTCATATAACAGCTTAGCCAATCGACACCAGCTTGCTGATTTTTGTCCCAAATAGCTGGATATTTCAAATGACTCCTTTTAGCCATTTGATATGCCAACGTCATACAATGTTTTCTTGTTAAACCATGGTGCATGCGACATGCTTTAAGAAGATAATTTCTCAATTCATTTTCCAGTTCCTTGGGAAACACTTGATTTATTTCATATCTTGACACGAAGCTGAAATTTAGGCGTTCTTCTGCAGAACTGTTGCTATATTTGACAACATATCTTTTAAGGGTCATGTCTTCTCTTGCAGCTCCTCATACCTGCCTCGTATCTATAACGTTAAGCACGGCTCTTTTCATTCTTTCTGCATCAGTATCCCCAATTTTTCGCTAAGACGTAAGACGTTCCTGAAACAACAATTTTAAATGAAACTTATCGCTCTCTTATTTGTACCGGGGGCACAGTGTTACATGTAACACTGTGCCCCCGGTTTCCATGTCACACTGTGCCCCACTGGTACTTTTTACAGATAAAGCTAGTTAGGTACTTAAAAAGCGTATGTTTGATCATATAATCACAAAAGTATCAAACAATTATTCTATAACAGCTGAGACAAATTTCAAAATGTTACAATATTTTACTTTTGGAATTAAAAATACAAAATACTCACTTTTTCAGCCGAATCACGCGGGAACTTTCTGTAACTACGTATGCACTGAAGCACTGAGTAAATTTCTTACTCAATGACTGAAGTCATAAACATAACTAAACTTGACGGCGTTGCCAAGTTTCTACTGCCAATAGGATGCTGATTATAACGAAAGTAACACTGTACCCCTCTGCCCCTACCTATTTTAAAATTTAACGCCCTATTTTTGAACCTACTTGTAATTTTGTTAGGATCCACTATCCGCTCTCCACTTATTATCATTATTAAATGTACAAAGTGATTTTTTAAAAAGTCAATTGTAGTAGCCTAGGGATTGTCCCGTCTATATTAAGCTTTAGAATCTGACAATATGAAAATTGTAACAGAAAGAAAGAAATCTTGACGAAAAACCTGTAATTTACTTACCTTAATAAATTACAA
>JABXWE010007293.1:0-43392 GCA_014611495.1 Limonius californicus
ATCACAGATATGGATTGCCTCTCAGCAGAGAAGCAGAAGCTTACGAACTTATACAATCTACAAAAATATAAGCCCTTCAGAAAAGCTACAAATAATGTTTTCCTCTTTTTATTCTTTATATTAAGATAAATTAGCCAACTCGAGTCATTTGGAGCACATCGCTGTTTTTGAGTCGCTCTCTCTAACCGCGTCTATTCTATCTTGTTAATACATGTTTGTTAAGGAATGCTGTGTCTGATTAGTAGTACAATGTCAGATAAGCTAGCTTAATTGCTACTGGCGAGGTCTCGGATTGGTACAAGTATTGCGATTCTAATCTTGGCAATCAATCATCCGTCTGTTACACCAGTCATTATAAACCCAACGCGGCGAGCTCGATCCGAAAAAGTTTTAGAAGTGCAGTTAACAAGGAGTCCTATCTCGCCGGGTTTTCAAAGTGTAAAAGTAAGGTTTTCAGAAAGCCTCTTGCAATTCAAGAATGAATATTTGAATGAAAAATAAGTACCTACTAGGAAATCTCAAAGAGCTAAAGGCTACTCTTTGAGATACAAGACTAACATTTACAAAAAACAAGACTACTTGAAGTCAAACAGATTGCAAAACAACATTTTAGTATAATTTTGAGAGGCCACTTCTTGTATCAAATGTTTAAGTGAATGGGGAGTACAACTTCTTGACATCAATGGCCAACAAAAAAAGTTCTAACCGAACAGTTTAGTATTATAGCCTTTTGGAAGTATACTTTTAGAGATACTTCCAGGGAATACAACAATTCATGAACATAAATTCAGTAACAAAAATGCGGGAAATAGCGCAGACTGAGAGGGAAAGTATGAAGATAATAACATTACACAACATACACAACATCGATTCAAGTTTATTCATAGGAGAGTCTCGTATTTAAGTATGAGATAAAGTACGACGGAGGTGATAAAATAACTCATTTTACAACTGTTTCTATTTTCCTGTTCCACTATTCCTATGTCCTATGTCATCGTTGTCATCTTTCAATTACAATTGTTGCTTTCATCGATGTCTAACACCTTCATACCAAGACTTCCTTGGTCGGGTTGATTTTCCTCTAGATGGCATCGCATTCCCTTTGTTTATCCATTTGAATCCTCGTCTCTTTGGTTTATGTCTGCGCGCATCTTCTGTACTTTATATTCTTCTGTCATCATTCCTCAAATTAACTAATCTTTGCAGTCTGGCCGTTTATCTAAGGTAATCAGTTTTCCCTACATTTACCTTTCTTCGATACTGGACTTGAAGATCTATATTTTTGCTCCATAGCGTAAAACAATTCCCACTAATGATCGACGGAAGAGTTTTTGGGTAGTCATGGATACCTTTTTGCCGCAGCCAATGGAATTGATACAGGCGATATCGTTTCCTGATCTCCACCTTATCGTATTTATACTGTATTATTATGCTTCAAGGTTTGATCCACCTGTTTGACCATTGCCGTTGCGTTTATAAATATGAAACCTACTACAGCTCCAGAATTGCGAAGTAAATTATTAGAATTCATGCGAAATCTGTACAATAAATTATCAAAAACATTACCACACCAAGACAGAGTGAGATAGAATCACCAAATACCATAAAAGTTGCTAAAAGTGAAGCAAAGGATGAGAGATCTTTACGACTTTTTATTAAAGCCAACGTGACCTGTCAGGTGTCAGCCATTACCAAATTAATCGGTAAAGTATAACTACAAATGTATTGCACTGCATGTATTAAACTCATATTATGTTTTAGGTCACATATGTTTTTAAAGTTTTAGGAAACTGAAACAATCCGTTTCTCTATTATGAATAATTTTTTTGGCTTCTCTCTCATTAGCTGAATTTCTTTTTAATATAACATGGAGTCAGAACATAGTCAGTAACGGATATCAAGCACATGAATACACATGAAGTTGTTAATTAACTCGGCTTTAAATTACAAATACAAAAAAAGGCGTAGCTTACAGCTATACAAATACGAAGATCAGTTTCGTGTACTTTGTTGCAGAAAGTAAACTCCGGGGAATATACATGTGGATGTGATAACAGGATTGCTTATAAAAAATGCAGTTAGAAACTAGATACTATGCTACTCATACTTTAATTTTATTTAACGAACATATAGCCAAACTTATAATTATAACTGTTATTTATGTATTATTAAATAACTTCGTCTCATTGCTGAATACATGAGGAAAACAACGATAACAAATGTTTATTCTAATTTAATTCAACATTTCACCATAAATAACTTGCCATGTAGTATCAGCACTCATATTTGTAGGTAACATATCTGACAGATAATATATTATTTCGAAAACTAGCTGCACGATGCAGGTAGTACAAACTTGAAGCGCTTATTTATTTTCAGCGCATAACTTGCAGTAGGTTGCATGAAGAAAACTCAAACCTATGAATCATAATAATGTTTTTATAGCAAGCAATTTTCATTTGAAGCCTAAACAGAAAACGATAGATTGTGTTATGATATTGCTTTCTAATTCTCTTCAGCTGAACAAATACCAACAGGTTTGAATGTAGTTTTAGTTAAATAAAAGCCGTTATAGTTCACAGTTTCGAAATTCTTAGCGGACCATTTGGGCTAATTCCAAAGAATGGTGGTAGAGCGCTCGCTTTCTGGGCTAAACATAGATTATGGCTTGGGTTGCAACCCATCACACGCAATTTCGCAATCCGGTTTGCAACCCTGTGATCTGAATGCTAGAAACTTTCTCTGACATTTTTGTCGTTCGGATTCAACTTACGATGCCTATGTTTCTGCCTTAGCGCTGGTATGATTCATAAGTGGTATTTTCTAAAAATGCGTACTCATTTCAATATCATATAAATGTATTCACTTTAGCTCTTAGTGCAAAGGTTAAATAGCATATCAAACACAGCATAATAGAGTACTCATGATATAGTAATTGAGTGTCTACTCATTTCCATAGGTACTCTTTGTTAGCTTGTGTACAACATCGGAATCAACTTTTCGGAGGCAATACCTGATTCTAGAAATAAACCGATTAACGTTTGATGCTCTCCGTCATATACTTGGAATTTTAAAATATTCCAGAAGATTCCGATTGGTTGAATTTCGGTTAAATTAACGTGATTATCACTTTTCTTCACAAGGTTGACGTTTTCATTAAGTATTGGATGAAAGTTTTGGCATAGTGTGAACTTCCCTGTTCTGACCAGAATAAGTAATCATTAAATCCTTAATTAGTTCTAATGTAGGGATTAAGATGACGCTGAATACATCCTTCAAATAGTTCTGTGGGTTAATAGCAAAGCCAGACTTGCGGATAAAAGAATGACTCAATCCATTCGTACCCATTTTAATCCAAACTAAACTCGAATTCAGCTCTACATGAGAATTTTATATTATCTATAGTTGTATTGAATAGAATCCATCATTATCGGCAATACTTGAATGTTACTGAGTGACATATGGATTCATCATCTAAAATGAAAGAATTTCCAGAAAAATATAACATTTAGTCTTTGCAACTGAAATTTGACTGTCTGTGCGTTTCGGTATAGATTTTTTCTTACGGTATCTAATGTTATATTCTATTTTAAACTTTTGTAGAGATATCCTGCAAATTTACTTGCTACACTACGGATAGCATATATGTATATATATATATATATATACAGGGTGTTAATAAATTGCAAGAACAAACTTCTAGGGCTCAAAGTAAATATGAAAACATTTTTTCTTAATAAATGTATGGTCAAAAGTGTTTCATTTCCGGGATAGAGCTTCTCAAAGATTCTTTAAGAAGCGCTTAAATGTAGGCAACTCAATTTACTACCTACTATTTGTTTCCATAACGACGGAAATTAATACAGGATAAATAAAACCCTATTTCCCACTTTTCAAATCCAAATTTATTTTAAAATAAATTAATTAACAAAATGTTTCAAAACTAATCAATAGAAAAAAACCAAAATTACAAAGCAAAAATCAACTATTTGAAAAATGTACAATAACTAATTCAAAAATTAACAAAATTATAGTAAATGTTCAAAATGTCTTCCCCCCAGCTTCTACACACGAAGCACATCTCATATCTCCTCTAATTTCCAAATATACCAGGAGTCTGTTGAACTTCTTCACTGGCTGAAAATCCTTCTACTAATTCAAGAGCCATAGCTCATGAAATGGTAGGGAACCATGGTGATAAAAAGAGAACTCACGACGATGTGCGCGCTTTATTTAATACTGCACATCCAAATCGTGAACCTGTTACGCGTTCCACTGCAACCAAAATTAATGAAAAATTTAGAGAAACGGACCACGTCAAAGATTTGCATAAAATTGGCCGTCCAAAAATAGCAACAGACGATAAAATGTTGGACATTGTGCTTACAGTTTCCGAAAATCCTCATACTTCAACTCGTGTTAGTCAAGGATCTGTACTGAATACTTTACATACAGAAAAATTTCATTCTTATTAGGTTAAATTTGCTCAAGAATGATCAGAAAATGATTTTGAGAGGAGAATTCAGTTTTGTGAAGAAATGATGGACAGGTGCCATAACGACCCACAGTTTGTGAATTCTATTATCTTCTCCGACGGAGCCACATTTTCTTTAAATGGAGCTGCAAATCGGCACAATTCCTGTTATTGGTTGCGACATAACCCGCATTGGATAGAAGAATTATACATACAGTATCCACAAAAAGTAATCGTGTGGGCGGGAATTGTAGGAGACAGAATTCTTGGTCCTTTTTTCTTGGATGGCACATTAAATGCTGATCGGTATTTGGATTTTTGAGGTTTGAACTTGTTCCCACGTTAGCTGTTATAGATAGAATTTGGTTGCAATAAGATGGTGCTCGACCTCATTATGACATTCATGTTAGTTAATATTTAGATGGAATATTTACAAATAAGTGGATAGTAAGAAGAGGTCATATTGAGTGGCCAGCGCGATCTCCTGATTTCAACCCGCTTAACTTCTTTTTTTGGGGCCATCTTAAAAGTACAGTGTATACAAACAGACCAGACATTTTGGAAAATCTAAGAACTCGTATCCGCGAGCATATACGAGCAATATCCCCTGCTACAGTTCGAAATGCAGTTCGAGGATCTTCTAATCGTATTGTCCACTGTATTTTCCGAATTAATAATATTATATACAAGTTATATATACTAAATTAATTCGCAGATTTTGTCGCATATAAAATGTATGCGATATCTTTAACTACCACATTCTACATAATATTTAAAAGTATTTTCTTAGTTCTTCTGCTTCTTCATTAGCTCTATGTTGTATTATATCGTTAGAGATAGGCGTGTGTCATCTGATTTCTCATGCAACGCAAACCCACCGCCTTCTTTAAGTAATCTATACATCTTTAGTGTTCGACGTGGTCTTTTACCTGCCCCGGTCTTCATTGTTTTAGTATGGTACTCTATTTACCATTCTTCTCTCTAGCGACGTGACTAGCAGGGCTTCCTTTTAAGTTTGCTACGGGTTTCACTACGTCGATCACCATTGTTACTTGTCTGATCTAGATGTTTGGCTTCCTATATTTTAGATCTTATCTATTTTACTTTCTATAAGGGTTTTTTTATACAATTGAAAGCTCACAGCTGGAATCTTTTGGTAGTAACATCTGTAATTTGTTTGTTTTCAGTAGGTGTTTTAATTTTCCGTATGCCGCCTATGATTAAGTAACGCACCCTTATTGTAACTGCACGTGTGAATCTCTTTGTTGGACTTGATTTAGTTGTCCAGATATATTTATATACTTTGGCCATTACTTATCGTTTAATTAATATACCTACTTAGTCTACTATGGTGTCTTGATCCACAAAATTTGCGTTAGAAATTTTGCATGTACTGCAAGTTATTGTTGTTAGTTCTTAGTAGGCTACACTCGTTTAATAATTTAAAAATAATAGTTCTTGAATCTGGATGATTTGCAGTTATACCTGAAATCCTCTTCAGTCACTTCCGCCCTATCAGTTTTCCTGTCCCTTCTGTCTAGTCTAGGTGAACTAAAACGACGATTTTCTCTTACCCAATTGTTCAGCTTATCTACTGTAGATTGTTTCACACTTTAAATGCATAGTTGTTTAAATTAAGCACAGTGTTATGAAATATACTGGAAAATGTTCGGCTGATAGCAATATTTAGGACCTACCGGAAAATGACACACTTATCAGTTTCTCGGTCAAGAATAAACTTTTAGTTATTTTTCCAGTAGTACTTAAACGTTTACTTGTTTATAATGACACAAATTATTTATTTTATGTATGTTATTTATGTATATATATTGCCATGTTATTACTGACACCTTAATTAATAAATACCATAAACATTACGTTTGTAAACTAATTATACTAATTTTACTACATAAAGGGTTGTTGAATCGGAGTTACAGCAGATTATTTGCTTGTTAATTCATTTCCGATGTGGTATGTTAGCATCGTGATTTCTATATGTGGAGACATCTTAGTACAGGTGGAGTTTTTCTTATAGTATGTCTTCGTTACACAGGTATTATGTATCGTTGATAAGATTGGTACAGGCAGATTCTGAAATTATCATGTAAATTTTAAAATTCATATAAAGTTATCATTTGAACAAGGTTAAAATGTTAATTTGAATATTTAAACGAGTTTTGTAATGCAACGATAATTGTTCTTATGATTATTTTGATATTAAAGCAAGCTTTGTAATGTGTTATGCGACTAGATTCTTTTGAAATTTTTATAGAAATTAAAATTTATTAAATTTGTAAGGTTAAGGTTATAATTTTGGATTGACTTCAATAGAAAGGTGATTTAGTAATTGAAATTGTAATTAAAGGAACTTTATTAATGTGGAGGAATATGATTCCAATGTTTCTTTATTGTTATATAAATATTATAAAAAATTTAAGTAGGTAATAATGAGATTTCTTATTATACAACTAAATTATGTCATGTGAGATGTCAAAATGTAGGAAATATGATCAGCTATGTATTTGTGTAATTAGATTTAACTTTAGAATTTCCATAAGAAAATTATTTATATAATTAATATTGTAATTTAGAATTGTCATTAATTTACTTTTTTGTGATTGGTCAGTTTTAAAATAGTTGAGAATAATGATGAATTATTATTGGTTTAATTTAAAACAAAATGCAAAGAGATAAAAAATTTTGAGAAACAAATAGAGACGTAAAAATTTTACTCCAAAAATTGTGATTAAAAAGTGCTTGTAAATAAGAAATACATACCTATTATAAATTAGAAAGTGCTTCATTGTCTTCTACCATAAGAATATTGTGCTTCGGAACCTAATCTTAGGTAATATATGGAATTTTGAAAGATAGAAGCTGTAATAAGTTCATTTGAGGCGTACCACGGCTAGCAAAGTATTCAGAAAGATCTTCAAAGTGGTGAATTTTCGTGGTTTGATGTTTATTCTGAGGTTATGTGAGAACACTATAAGAAAAACAACGCATATTAACCTTTACTGAGATTTGTACAATTCATATTGAACATTCACTTACTTGTGCGACGTTTATGTATCTTCGAGAACCACTACTTAACAAAATAGATAAAAGAAATCATTTGTCAAGAAGCAACCGTTAACAAGCAGCTGATGCAATAAGCAGGTAGAACAGTTTGCACTTGGGAGCTGCGTAGGATACCTACGCGCATCGCAGGGTTGGATCGAGGAAAATTGGTTTCAGGTAATCCTTATAAGAAAGTTATTTTTTTTTATGTTTATTAATAAAGAAAATGAATGTGTATTATTTATGTAAAATCTGCATTGGTACAAATTTTATTGAGCATAGTTAATTTCTTAATTTGATATCTTTATTTAGAATTTGAGTCATTTAAATACCTGTCGTTTGTCTTTATATGTCTCTGTATTTAGAAGTATATGCAGTACCCTGAGATAATAATCTACTATTGTTCATGAAAAAAGGTAGGTGTTAATGAAGATAATATTTGTTGTAATTTGGAGCTAGCAACATTTAATGTTATACCGGGTGAGATTAAATGTCTATGGTGTTTATTTAAAGTAAAATTTTGATTTTTGGTTTGTAATTGTGTCTACAGAGAAAATTCCTTTATTTGACTTATTACAATTATTATCACAATAAACGTTGGGTGAAAATTATCATTACTGCCAAAGCTATATTCACCATAGCAATTTTATGGCATCTTCAACGTACGGGCATTATAGCAATATATATATATATATATATATATATAATATTTGCACAAATGTTGTAATACATATACTTATATTATGAGGAGTTTGTAAGTAAAGAAGTATATTTACATAGCTAAACACCACAATTTACGCTACTATACAACTCATTCATCTGGTTCACTATAATCAAAGTCACTATCACTGTCCTCATGCATAATGATAATTGAATATCGTCCATCATATTGTTTATTTCCCTCATAGATTTTTCGACAATTTCAATGCGATACGCCTCTTGAATTAATATACGCGCATTCTCGGCTTTAAAACTGGTGTTCTTTGCAGCGACGTATCTTTTTATTTGAATCCACACCTTTTTAATGGGAAGTATTTTAAATAGATATAACAAAAAAGTTTCATTAAATTAAAGCACATGACTACTTAAATTTCTTAGAGAATCTCTGCAATATGCGAAATACATTGCACTATGTTTCGCACAGTGACTTTATAGTGTGAAACTCAGTATTGCAGCTATTACGGTATTGTTAGAATATTTTGCTAAATTAATCCAATATCCGAACATCCCACAAACAATAAATTCTAGAAAATAAATGTATAAATTTGATACGACTACAATAAACTAAACTAACATGAACTACAAAATACGAATATCATATCCGATTTTAATACTTTTTTCCCATTCATTCATACTACCGCCCCCTCACCCCGGAACGGCTTTCACATTACTTCAGGGGGGTGCGGGCTTCCCTTACATACTAACCATTCATGCAACATGCACCCTGAACTTAACTAAGCGAAATACAGTCGCCTCCGTCGGGGTTCGAAGACTCGGCCGATCACCGCATTCGCACTGCTCCACCGAGGTCCCACCGTTTTCAATACTAACCCGACATTAATATAAATTTTAACCAATTTAAATCGCCGAAATTGTTATTGCACCTGATATATTTTAACAGGATATTCACGAAAAATAGGCTGTCCAAAATAGCTTCATCAAAAATACCAAGCATCACAAAATAATACTGCTCAAAAATGCTACTGACAAGACTGTTATATACTTATTTACTATACTGTAGCAAACAAGTCATTCACTAAAAATAATATTCACTGTCGCACATTTTGTTTATTTTTGAAGTATAGAAATTACCTAAATAATTAATAACACAACCGTATGGTTTACTGCATGTCCTTGAAAGTTCACAAAAATTAATATTGACTTCAACTTATGTTTGTTATAACAACGTTTACAAATGTTTGCAATAGAAAGTTAAAACTAGAGTACACAATACGCAAAAGACCAAACTTCTTATGTATAAATACTAGAAGGCAGTGAAAATACAAAGCTATTTAATATCATGTTGTCTCATGAAAACATTTAGAGCGGAAAACCAGAATAAATGTTTTAAAACATTTTAATTTGCATTATTAACAACTGCTTACAACTTCCAATAAATATCCCTATTTAATTGTGATCAGAAACTAACTAATAGGCTCTTTATTTGGGTAACCTAACAAATTAAAATTGTCAAAATAAGCCAGCGACATTAAACCGTCCTTACTAGTAAATGTATGTTTGTAATTCGTATGGCCGTGGTGAAACCAGAGCTTGAAAGTTGCGCCAGAGCCTCTGACTTGACCTACCGACTACCACCTTAAGTCATACCCGGGTCCGACAGCTTATACTGGCTCTCCGAATCACGGACGGTTGGTGCGCGATAAGTGGGCGACTGCAAACTGGACGATAACCAAGTGGGCGACGGTTATTAAGTGACCGTCATTTGGGCGGCAGAAACTTAATTTTTTTTTGTATGCGATTTATCGTTTTTACTTTTTTGTAAATCTAACCTACCTACCTAACTTAGCTGACTCTTTTTTGCATGGGAAATTTCAATATTATTATTATTTTGATCTATTAGTTTGTTGCCTAGATGACCGTCTATCGCCCAAATGACCAGTTGTCCGTCACCCAGATAACCATGGCCTATTCACCGTCGCCTAGTTGATAGGGCCGCGGCCGGTCGCTGCTATTGCACCACTAATCGAACCACCGATTTTAGTAGTGACGAGACCTTGTGTTGTTAACTTTGGTGATCGTTTGGCATTTTCTATTTCCTCCATACCGTAAAATTATAAATAAAGGACACTTTTATTCTGAAGTAGCGATTCATTGATCATTCATTTGTATGGAATCTTGCCGACAATCATCAGACCTCTAATGAGCTGCTTACGAGTCGTTAGTTGTTATGATCCCAAAAGCTTATTAAGTAACTACAATTTCTAGAAATGTTTTAAAATAATTCAAAATTATGGCGGATGGAATTTTGAATATATTCGGGACCGATTCTAAAATGTGTATTCAACTATTCCAAGAAATTGATGTCGACCTCTGAAGTTCCTTAGTATTATAATTAAAACTGGATCTTGTATACGCACTTGGTAACAACAGAGAAACTCGTGGAACGTTGAAAAAGACTTAACTAAGGGATTTGCAAATGCGTTTTAGTATGGCAACAAAACAGGAGCAAGAAAATCATAAAGACGCTTTGATATTATTTCGAGTAACACAGTCTTCTTGAAATTGTGGAATAGCAGATTAGAAATCCTCCCTTCATTGGTCGGGTGTACATATGTCATTCTACCCCTCCTCCATAATGATACATTAAAATCGTGATTTCGGAAATTTTGTTGATTATTTGATTTATTTCAGTAAAGACCAAAAAATTAAGAAACCGCTTTTATAACCTGCTATGTACTAAAATTTTACTACATTCTATCATCGAGAAGGCATAACAAAATATGTGTTTTCAAGTTTGTAGTTTATTGAGCAAAAATCCTTACATGTTCTCTGTACTATTCACTCCTGGTAAATTTTCTTCTACTTCTAAATGTATACTTAATATTTAATTAGATTTTCTTACTGCGCGTAACTTTTTTTATCTGAAAACTCTTCAACGTTACGGCTGATTCTTCCGGGAATTTAAAAATGCATAAACCCAATACAAATCCCATGACACTAACCAAAAGTTTTCAACAGCAAAACAAGTTGTTTCAACAAGCTACTAGCGGAATTCACGTTAATTTCGCGATTTATACCATTCATTGGATCCAGTGGCCTTAATTGCCCAGCCGCGCAATTAATCTCTTATCTATTTTGTCCAGGTCTACAATATCCTGACACTTATAAATGGGTATGGAATTAAATAAACCTTTTCATTTCCTGAAATTCATTGCTTGTTTCAGGAGATCAATTACGACTCTCCCCGAGGTGGAGTGAGCGTAATTACCGAAAAAGGGGACATCACCGTAAGTAATCTACTAGTCCAGAGAGCAAGGGGTTCGGACTCTGGAAAATACACGTGTAACCCTTCCAACGCAAACCCGAAAACCGTCATTGTGCACGTATTAAACGGTAAGTTAATAATTTTCTCATGAATACTTCGGGATATCAATGTAACCCCAACGTGGATGATAGTTGTAGCTTCAATCCTAATTTGGAAACCAAGCACCCTAATTTGAAATATTATCTCCACTCTGTTGGTTCAAAAGAGGATTTAGATTTCTTCCACTTGAAGTGTCAAACGCTGCTGTAAACAGATTTCATAAATATTCATGGTATTGCGTATAGGTAAAACCTAATTCCAAAGTTTTATCTCATTTCCATTAACCTAGACACGCTATAAATAAAATAACGAGTATATAGCTTAAAATTACACGGTAAAAGCTTTTCACAGTTCAGGTGCGCCCCCGACCTTATTTTGGTTCATGTTTAATATTAATAAAAATCTTATGACAGCAAGTACAAAATTATGAAACATGAAAATATAAAATGAGAAACACTACGTAATTTACTATTTAACCCAACTTGTTTTTGTCTTTTTGACAAACTGGAAGTGACTGATGATGCAAAATTTAGCGCCGTGCTTGAACTACATCAGCAGCTACTGTTTTAACATCGTAATTATTACTGCCAGCTAAATAATTAGGTTGAAATAGAATGCAGCCTGAGGATGCTTCACGTTTAGCGAGAATTAACTCAATGTAGGCTATTTGACGTTTCCTTAATTTACATATTTGCATTTTATTTGGGCATATTTAATTAATTAAAGTACGTTTTTTAGATGGTTTTAAGTCGTTTGTCTAAAGTAATGTGTGAAATAACGACTACTGCCCATGAAAGGCCAGAAATTAGTCACTACATTCTTCTTCTCCGAGTACTTCCTCCTTACGTAGGCCAGCGACAGTAGAAGACGTTTTATCTTCTACTATTTGAAACGGGTCTTGAATACTCAGCTTAGTTCAATTCCTTATATTTCTTAAACAACACAAACGTTTTCTTATAACTCATTGCTTTCCTTCATAATCCGCTGAAGCAGCTGATATTGTATTTTTCGTAAGGATGTGACTAAGAAAAGCATCTCTCTTCTATTCACAATTCTACTTTCATTTACGTCATACAACCTCATTGTTTATTATCTGGTGAGTTCACGAGATTGTACGCAGGCATCGAAGAATTCACAGTACAAATTTATATTTAATCAAATTTCAATATCTACATGTACTTGTTCCATATAAAAGGACATAATAAATGTAGCAGTTTGCCATGTGATATTTAAACTTTAAGGACGGGGTACCCCATATATGAAAACAGAATTTAAGAATTATCTTTTAGGAATCGACTTTATTTGATACAATTTTCGGCTTTTCGTTACGAAAGTAACGAAGTAAACAAAATTTCAGGGTCAAATTTATCGTACCAGTTTTCCACACGCTCAACTAGGATATGACAAAATTTGGTGCTTCTACGTCACTTATAAGTGACCTTATTATTTACAAGATGAACGATCAATCGCTTATCACAACAATAACTGTAACAAGTCAATAAGTGTCTGCGTAGTGAATATTTCTCATATCCTGTAGCGTTCATTTAATATTAAATTCAAATTGTACAAATAAACAGGACTTGATAAAAGTACAAAACTTGTTCAATATTATTGTTTATACCGGCACGGAATTTTCTCGTTCTAAGAACTGTGTTTCTTGCATTTTTTTTGTTTTTATTGCACTTTTAGACGGTTCTCTGAATGTTCCGATAAAAATCACCAATAGTCGTCAAGCGGTATACTCTAAGACTTATGATAAATCTACCCGACAGCGTTGTTGCGTCTTTCAATACCAGTTATCCTGTTGGTTAGGTATCTGCCAAATTCTTACTGGTTAACTACCACTGGGTCTAAAAAATGTGTGGCAAGTGACAATGGCGTGCGGAAAAAAGTTGGTAGTAAAATATGGGATTTTAGTTTGTAGTTTTATGTGCAAGTCTTACAATCATTTTTTCTGCCGTAGTTTTACTAACGCCACTAATTCCACCTGCAGTATTATAATAAAATAAACCGCTTGCATAAAATCGCGAAGTTACAAGAAAGCAGCTGCTCTCTGGGTTTTACGCATTGGTTTATTAAATTTAAACAGTTTCGTCTAATTAACTATATAGTACTTTATTGTTTGGTATAACTTATTTGACTTTCTTTTAGTAATGTTCTAACAGTGATTTTTTTAAATTTGACTCTTCTGAAAAATTGTAATCATCCGAAAAATCAAAATGATTACGACGATAAGCCTGCGATTTGGATTTATATGACTAAACATTTGGGCTTTTCCAAAAGACGGAAAATACGGTAAGAAGGGGCATAAATGTGACTGTTAGCTTATCTAGAACTTTATCGTATCATTGAAGGACCGGCCCTTAGTGTCTGGTTCTTCTATTATCTAACATCTAATACATTTATTTTTTTACCTGCTGTCACTTGTTGGTCTATAATTTCGAGTGATGCATACGAAGGCTCTAGATACTCTGTTTATTAATTTCTATTTCCAATTTGTCCTCCTGCAGGTATTGCCTAGTCATCATAGTCGTATCCTTTTACGGCTTAGGTCTTCGGTCTGTTCCGTCTCAGCAACCCTTTCTTGGTCTGCCGATGCTGCGTCAATCTTTAGGATTATATCCTTCTATCGTTTTTGGTATCCTTGTTTCTACATTTAATTCGTTTCTTATTATTTTCTTTCTTATTTTGTCTTTTTGGTACTTCCTTTTATTCTTCTCAATTATTTCATTTCGGCCCTTTCTTAACGCTTGATCTTTATTTTTTTGTGTTTGCCTTTGTTTCGCTACTATATGGTATAACTGCAACTGCTAATACAGTAGCCTTGCTTGATATTTGTTGTCTTTGTTTCTATAATCGTTCTCATACTCATAAGTGATGTCGTTTCCTAGATAACTGAAATGTGCAAGAACAACGAATGGTTTGTCTCATAACATTATTTTAGTTCTTATTGCTTCTTACCCTAGTGCACCATTCCTTTGGATTTTGCCATGGATATTCTTTCGTTATATTTTGATCATCGGCAGTACAGCACAGCAGTGAGAAGTTCCTTTTCTTCCAAAATCTCCTCGTAAACCAATCGGTAGGGTAACTTACAGCTTCTTCGGACTTCCTGCACATGCTGTTGTGTACAACCTTTAAAAATAATTGTAGTGTGTGGTTTCTCAAGTAAAGTAATCTACAGTCTGTGTATTAGTTTTTTTTTTATCGGTAGAAAAATAAAAATAAAGTGTGATTTATCTCAGAACACTCCAACTTCTATAGCCCAACGGAGGTATTTTTTGCGCCAAAGGAACTTCTTCTGCATACAAACATTGAGCAGTTGTTACCTCTGTGGTCTGCTAGCTTCTCCTCTCGCTTCTTTTTCTTGTAGATGGTTTCCTTCTTCAGAGGTTGGTTATCATTTGGTTATCTCATAGTCTGTACCTACTGCAATGATTAGTAGTTTTCTATATATTGTTAAATTATGACATCATCTACTCGAAACCTGTTATCCAATTTATTTTGCCATTTTTGATAAAAAAACGTTTCATTGGTTGCAGATCTTTCTTTTCTTTTATAAACAAACTTAAAAACTGGAATACAAGGTTTATCAAGAAATAATAAGTTAGTTTATAGACCGTATAGACTTCCCTCGTGAATTTTTTAAAACTTTAAAAATTTTTTCAAATAAACAATTCTTAAATTCTTAAGTTCTGGAAGGTCGTCTTTTAACAATTCCAGTAACTGAAAATTTCGAAAATTTAATAATTTTTTAAAACTTTATACCGCTAGTTTAATTTTCAGCAAAGGCAAAGAATATGGAAGCACCTAAAATTTCCACTGTTTTATAACAATTAGAAAATTTATTTTGTAACAGACTAAGCAAGTAAGATACGATTCGATTCCTTTCACGGAAAGATAATTTATATACCCAGGTTGTTCTTCTTTCCCTTCTTATTAAGCAGGGTATAAGCCTGTTTAAACACCAACTTCTAATGCCTATTATATTTGCCCAGATGTAGATGTCTGCCATTATTGTGAGGTCCTACGTCTTCTTCTTTTGCCTTCAGCTGGATGTCCCTGCGTAACTTTCTTTACTACTCCGTTCTCCTCCATGCGTTTTAGGTGTTTGTTCCAGTATTTACTTCTATCTCTGATCAAACATGTTACATTTTGTATGTTCTATATTTCTCTTATTTCTGAATTTCATACTCTGTCGTGTAGTGGTTTTTCTTATATCATTCTTAATGGTTTACTTTCGCTAGTGCTTGTTATTTGTTTTGTCTTTGTTGTGTCTTCGCTGGTCTCTGCGGGATACGCTAATATCGGCCCTACCGCTGTCTTATACATTTTAACTTTGTTTTGTTTTGTTATGTAGTTATTCTTCCATACTAGATCCTTTATACATCTTGATACTTGAGAAACGTTATGAATCTGGGTCTTAACTTCCTCGTTAAATTTTTGTCTCTTCTTATTTCGGTGCTTAAGTATCTCGTTCATTATAATATTGAATAGGAGTGGACTCAGGGAATCCCATTCTCAGCTGCCTGTAGTAATTTCAATTTCTTCCATTGTTTCGCTTTTAATTTAATAATACTAGTTCTACAGTTTATGTTTAGATTTTCAATTATTTTGATGATTTTATGTGGCATAGCTCTTTTTTTCATTGTTTTAATTTTGTCGATTAATCTTATTCGGTCAAATACTTTTTTAAATATATAAAACACATCTACAGAGGAACATTGAATTCCAATGATTGTTCTATAAGTTGTCTTATGATATAGATTGTATCTGTAGTAGACCCATTTTGTCTCAAACCTTCCTGTTCTTCGTCAAGTGGCATGGTGTGGCTAAGCTTCTTATGTATGATTATTGTAAAACGTTTAAGTATATTATTTAGTAAAGTTATAGCTCTATAATTTTCTGGTTTTCTCTTCTCTCACTTTTATAAATAGGAACAGTTAAGCTTTATTTCCAGCTTATAGGTACAGTTTCAGTAACAATTATTTTCTGAAATAGAGTTTTGGTGTTTCTGTTAGAATCTTTCCTTCATATTTCAGCATCTTGCTTGTTACATAGTCTGGACCGGCGGTTTGAAATTTTTTAGTGTATCTATTGCGTCAGCTACTGCTTCATTACTTATGATGGTGTCTTCTATGTTTAGTTCGCTTAGTTCTTCTATATTTTCTGTTACCTCTTCATTTGGTTGGATGTATAGATTTAAAAGTACCTACATACTCCGTTCTTCTATAGGTATTTAATTTGTTTGGATAAGATCTCTAACGTCCATTTTATTATTTCTTTATGTAGCCCACATTTTTTTTGCCACCATAGAAATCGTGTTCTAATCGTTTGAGTACTGCTCCCAATAATTGTATTATTTTTGCATCTGCTGTATTTCGATATTCTATTTACAGATTCCAATTCAGGGTAGCTGTATTATTTATAAAGTACACCTTCCTTCTTTTGCTATTTCTTACACTTCTAGTGTAAACCATGGTGTTGTGCTTTTATCGTGTATGTTTTCCTTCCTATGCCGCACTGCTTCTTCAGTCGCATCTAAAATATTTCTTCCCAATGTTCGACGATTGCTGTGTAGTACCGTTGGGTACTTAGTCATTACTTCAACATTTAAGTGAACTTTGGACTCCATTCCTTCATCATTGACATCCTTTTCGTCACACTATTGGTCATCGGCCTCTTCACTGCCACGTGTTTATCTTCAGAATCCAGAATCCAGAATCGACGATTTACTCAGAAAACGAGCGCTCTACCAACTGAGCTACAACCACACACTAAAAACAATTCCTTACCCCCACGATATTTAGAACACCTAACTACTTATTTCAGCAACTAAGCTGCCATCTTCAGTAGGAATTTGAACTAACTATAGTAACCTGGTTGAGGAACATCTCTAGAGATAGGTCCTTCACCAAACCAACAATTAAACTCGAATGGACTTATCTCTAGAGGTATTCCTCAGTCAAGTTACTTTAGTTAGTTCAAGTTCCTACCGAAGATGACAGCGTAGTTGCCGAAATACGCATTTAGGTGTTCTAAATATAAAAAAGGTTTTCCAAAGTTTATTTACTTATACCACCCTCTCCAATCAATCCTATTAACATTTAAGGGTTTCGTTTTCTTTGCTGCAGGCATTTGGAATCTAATCTTGTGCAGCACTACACTATATCAGCTGTATTCAGTATTTGACTGGGGTGAAATGCTGTATTTGTAATCATACAATCTGTTACTGATCCTCTGCTATTTATGAAAGGATATTTGTAGTTCATATGAATATCAGCACACATGTTGTTAATTCTTGAGTGTTCATTGCACAATGGGATATAAGTAGATCTCCATTGTCATTTTTTATATTGTCATTAAATCTTTACATGACTGATGGTAAAATATAATTCGCTATTGCTCAAAGTATGTTTCTCTTTGTTCTCTGGTTTTTGTTGTATCAGGAGCATATACACTGATTAGGTGTATTGTAGGTACCTAGTATTCCGATATGGATCCTATTATTTGACTACCGGTTATTCTGACTGATTTCACGGCACTTACGTTTAAACAAAATCTTTTCAATACTTCTAGAAGTTGTGGTACTTTCTATTTTTCGTCTTCCTATTATCAACTATTGGTACACTTCACAACAAAATTCTAATTCTCAAGCCGGATATACAATAAATGTCATTTTGTGTAGTAAGTTCTTATGTACTTTATTATAATATTGGACATGTTATTTGCCTAAGAATTAAAAAACCGATATGTGAAAAGGCTGCATACTAATTTAACAACGACGACAACAGAAAGCTCCTATATTTAGTGAATTTTATTACTTTAACCCCGTAATTGAAAGATATAACTAAACGGTCGTAATCACTTAGCAAAAATATAGTTTTAAATATTTCTTACATAATCTGCAAGAGGAACACTTTAGATGACTTTAACTCTATGTCTTTAACATGTTTAACAAGACGTTATATGAATAAGCAATATTATCTTGGACATACTGTATATGTATACCAACAACTGGCCATTATGATTTAGGTAATGCCAATTGTCGCTAGAACACAATTTAGGAGGCATATTTATAGCAAAATAGTATTTAATTAAAATGTTTAGGTATTTAAAACTATCTAATCAAATACAAATTCAAAGAAACAATAATTGAATTCTTGATACTTAATTGTCCTAGATTGCCTTGTATAATCATCTACGTTTTAGTTAAATTTCAATAAACCAAATCATTGTTACGAGTTAACTAAAATAATTAAAGTTACAAGTATGAGAAGGATTTTAAAATGCTTATTTTAATAGAATTCGAAAGCTCCTCTGGGACAACATTCTAGTGAAAACTCTTCTTGTTGCTGAAAAACGGTGCAGTCCTTTGTTGGCGAATTCTCTACAAGTTCTTACAATTTCAAATTGATAGAGCTTTGGGTTTGTTTGAAAGTTCGATCACAGGATTTGCAGAAGAAGCTCCAATATTACACAGTTTCCACTTGTGTGCTTACCATCTGAAATATAAAATATCTTTACAGTAATGCGCTTATTTCTGTTGAATTGTTTTGGTGATTAAAACTTCCCCAAGAAACTTCCCAGTGACACAGAAAATCTTGGAAAGTTGTCAACACTTCGGACATGAATTTATTGATAACAGATGCGAGCCTCGATAAACGCAGTGATCGACGGTGCGGAATTAAAATGCATAATTGAATATCTGCCGAGAGATGTACAAAGTTGCATATTGTGCTTATGTTGATAGTAGTTTGCCCTAGTTTCTAACGATGCGCTGCTCAATCCCTCGATAGTCCTCGATGTCATCTTATCATTCTCTGCAACCCATAAAGCTGAGCTCGAAGTTTCAGGACCTTGATACAGATACATCTACCATCGAAACATTTTGACGTCTCACACTAAAAACAGAAATAAGCACCCTATTCGCGCTGTCACTACTCCGCAAATAATAGCCTTGGAATTGTTTCCTTTATCTTGGAAATTCTCAGATGTACTTCTCATATAATAAACAGCCATTTTTCCCCTATGATGTGTTTGCGCAAAAAAGCATTTGGGCGAAATGGTAAATGAGGGCCATTCTCCAGATTACTTTTAACACATATTATTGATTGCACCGCTTATTATAATTTTTCAACTTGATGAGAGTCTGTAGAATGGGAAAGGGCTATCCAAAAACAATTAATATACACACCTTTCTAATGAACCATACCGACAACCTGTTTAAGGTAATATTTCACTTAAATAATAAAGATATTCCTGAATCAACAATTATTTCAGATCGCTTTTTCTTCAATCGTTATTCCTTAAACTCAAGTTAAAGCTGGTAGTTCCCTTTTTGGCTACAAAATAAAAAAAAATAATTTGCAGGGTTATACCTCAAGAGAGTGTAAACAAATATGTTTAGTGCGATGGGACAACATCGTATTACGTTCCTGGAATTGGGAGAAAATCTAAATAAAGGAAGACGTAAACAGCAAACTGAAGACCAAACTTATCATCAGATGTGAAAGAGGAGGAAGCAATAAAAATACAAAGCCAGCTATTATCGTGTCGCGCCAAAGGACGAACTACTCAGAAAAAGAGAGGAAATAGGAGCCTTCAGACAGCAAAACTGAATTGAAAGTCCCAAGCATGCAAATTTATATTAATGAGTTTAACCCGCAAGCACTTCGAAACTTCGACTAAATGTTTTCGCCCTGCAACAAACTCACTACAAGTGTATTTTCTACCCTACTTGAAAAAGTTGCTTTTTAATGAATAAATCAGTGACCTCATTATACTAAAAGAATTCAGAATATCTTCGATATATAAAGAGCAAGTAACCTGCTGCTTTCGGCCACTTTGTAGCGTAAGGAATATTTTTATGAAATACTAATCTATTCAATGCTTCTTCATCAGAATTGCTTATTTCATTTTCTACCTTCGTTTTAATTAATTTTCTCCCAAGGTTGAACTTAATATTTTACATTTTTCTTCTTACACTTAAGATGAATGTATTATGTATAACTAGTTATTCGAAAATTCTGAAAATCTTAATACGGGTAAACGATACGAAAGTTTTTTGGGGGAAAATAACAACAAAAAGAGATGAATTAAGAGGTCATCTACTGTGGAAATAAAATATACTAAAAGTAATAATAATATGAAGAATATATGATGAGAACCCAAGAGGACGACCCCTACTGTGGAAAAACAAATTATAGATTATACAGGAAGTAATAACAAGCAGGAAATAAAAAGGACAGCTAAAGTAGAGCCGAATGGACTGTCGCGACATAACACTCAAAATGCTGAAGACCAACGGCGAACAGAGAAGGACTACAGGTGCTTAGTCACAAAATACTTTTCTTTTTATCAAACAGAAACATTGCAACTGTAGGGATTTCAAAATTGAATGATTTGTAAACATTTTAATTTATATTTAAAGTTCGTTTAAGCTATAACTGCAGATAGTAACTTGCACTCCTTATAATCAACTTCTAGGAATTACAGTAACTAATTCCATTTCTAAAACTTTAAAACCTAAGGTCACTTAAAACTTTAAATTTTGAACGAGTTAAGGTAAAGAGCGTTGTTATAGTTTCCACTCAAACTCCACTGAAGTTGTAAAACTGATATCTTAAATTCTTAAAGTTTAGAAGAAAGAATTAACTTGATTATAATTTTAGCTGCATTTTACATTTCGCGAAACAGTTTACAAATTTGTAAAGTATAATCCAGCTGGCAACCAACTCCTGAGACGAAAGCTGTACTGCAAGTTCTGGGAGAGGTTAATCCTTAACAAGGTAACAGCATGCTAACTGCAAATTGTTAAATTTCGAACACTACCGCCTGTAGAATAAAAAACAATAGAAGTTTTAGTGCAAAAACACTTTAAATAACCACACAACTTCCTGAAAATAATTTTGATCACCACATACAATTTTGTGAAATGATGATTGTACGCATTATTTAAAATTCCAATTAAGTGAAAAAAATCTGTAATACTTTGTGAGCAGATTTCTGTGCCGTCCACTTGCTCGCCACCGTTTCCTCGTCACCGTATGCTAGCCTGGCGTTTGCTCACGGGTTCTATGCTCGAAAACTATTTACTCGCCACGTCGATTGCTTGCAGGACAAATGCTCTACAAGCAATATATTCTTAAAATAAAATATTACATATAGTATATGCTGTTGGTAATTCTTCAAATCTTACATTCCTCTTAAGGAATGTCAGTAGTAGGCATAGTGCTTGTTCTAATGTTTGAATTCATAAAGCAACACATTTTTCTTGTTCCTAAAAAATTAAATAAGAGCATTTCTGATTTTTATGTTGCATATATTTTTACATTATTTTTAACTTTTAACTTCTCAAAACATCGTTACAATTGCTTTCTTGGTATAAAAGCAGTGATTTAAGTCTTAAAAAGTTTTAATAATCTTTAAGAACGAATATATTTTATAGTAATACTCTCCCTATACTCTGCCTGAAAATAAAAGTAAAGGTTTTAATTATGAAGCAAAAGAAGTGCTAAATTATTATACAAACGAAGGTGCCTAACAAACTATAAGCTAGTTTTCCTGCGTTGGTGCAGTTACACTTAGTACTGCGAGCAAGTTGTCGGTTGAACAAACGGAAGGCGATCAACTGTCTTTGTGAGCATCTTTCCCTGCGAGTAATCGAGCAATCGATGGCGAGCAATCGGTGGCGAGCAATCGGAGACGAGCAAACGGCGGCGAGCAGGTGGTGGCGAGCAAATGACCTAGAACCTAAACGATTGGTTTGTAATATTTGTTTTGGATGGCAATTCAGGTTAGTCCAGTTTAGCTAAAAATGTGGAAGCTCCAATAAATCTAATTATATTTGAAATTAGGGAAAATAATACAGAAAACTTGGACGCTGGTATTGTTTTTCAAAAAAAAATGCATTTCCTTTACATTACACCATGGACTACAGTACGTGCATCGGCCAACATGGACAATTTTCCACAGTGTTATATTCACTCTGAAGATGCAAGCTGCAATGTCTTGCGAAACGTTAGCTTGTATGGGTTCACAAACAGCTAACAGGCATAAGCCGATTAAGTATTATTGTCCTGGCAAACAAAATACATCAAGATCAAATCCTTGTCCGCCCCAAGAATGAATAATATAAGCGCACGGCCCTGTTTAGGCAAGCAGGGCCTACGAACAAATATGGCTCAAACTTCTAGAGCAAATGCTTGTAAAGGCAGACAAGCTACAGGTCGGTCCTTACCTGATAATGCTGGGTGTAGTTCTCAAATGACAACGCGGTCTAAGCCGAAAGTAAATTGTAATATTAAAATTATATTTTCAATATAGCTGATTCTAAAAATATATCTAACTCCGTTTGTAGACATTATATCCTGCTCAATATGCTAATATTGCAATCAGAGTGAGACTTTAATACGTATTTTTCTAGTACGCCAATATAAACGAATGAATTTATAAAATCATAGAGACTACAGTAGCAGAGAGCTGAAATGAAAAGATGAAACGGTTGTACAAACTTCCATACAAATTAAACCGCTGATACAGTATTTGTTCAGTGTCTGTTAGTCATGAAATAATTAAAAATCAATCAGGTTCAACCCTTGTGAACCCATTACATATAAAAATTATTTTGCTCTTTTACGAAACCAGTCACCACTTACGATATTTTAATATAAATGCTGTTTAGAAAAAAAAAATGTAATGTGTTTCATGGAGAAAATAAAAATCCTTTTCCCGAAGTACTGCAGGCCATCAAAAATATTTAATAACGGCAAACGTATCAAATAGCGTCCTTCTTGCATTTATAATATTATAAAAATATATACAGGCTAATAAATATTGATCATATTAATAATACAAAACTTTGAGAAAACTCCAACCACAAGTGAAATGAAAGATCAACGTCACATGCCTAGTGATAGAATATTTCTTTCGGTGCGGTGGCTAGTTCGAAAATGCAGTGGTTAAACACACAAGCTAGTATTACTATTTCTCAGACTGTACCGATATTGCCAGTGCGGAGTTCAAGTTTAGGATGAGCTCCGTCCCCACTTAAGCCACCTTGCTTGTGCGTAATATTGGTCAAGCTTTGTCTTTGGTTGAAGAATACCTCTGAAGATAAGTTCTTCTCCGAGCCAACAATGGAAATCCAATACTAATCTAATAAACAAAGACTTCAATATTAAATACCCGTTTCGTTTGTTACGCCTAACAGACTGAAGAATAGTTTTCAACTATCGAATTAAGGTTGGGTATTAACTCAATGTCGGAATTTTAAAAATTCCTCCTGTTATTGAAAATCAAAATAATATAATAACAATTTAGTTCCGTTGTAGGAGACACTATCTTTAGCAATTTTAGATCGTCTAATTTCATATCCACGACCCGTTTAAAAAATATGATAGGCAAATGATTTTTCAAACCTACGACTTATAAAGAGAGTTACAGATGATTTGCACCTAATCTCAATTTATAAAAGTTGAAGGTCGCCATTTTGTTTTGAAAACAATTATTTGAGTCAATGGTAATAAATTCGTTTATATTTATTTACATTCTGTAAACGTCGACTTCTAGTCCATTACAATTTCTTATTACTAATATATCTAGGAATGGTAACTGACCATTGTTTTATATTTCCTACTCGAAATTTGTTTCCTGAAATTTGCAATTAAGTTGTTTGTGTTACTTTTAGTGGTATCAAAAAAATATAAATAACAATTCATTTCCTTTCGCTCGCTTATTATTAAATGTATTTGTATTAAGGATGTTAGATGCCCATACTTTCATTTAGCCTGAAGCACAAACTTTACTGATTGCGGTAGTGTTCTTGGCTGTTTCCTGAAACACATCAAACAAGAAACAACCTGAGCTTGTTGGACATTGAAAGCTTCTTCGCGACAACGTCAGACCACATGTAGCAAACCATGTTGATCAAGTTGCGACAAGGAAATGCATCGACCCTGTCATGTTTAGATCGGGGTTTACATTGTACTTCGTGTTACGTCTACTTAAGCCCACAAAGTCCTATAAATACGTTTTAAAATTCTCAGAATGAAATTTAACGTATCAGAGAAAAGCAATATCAACTTTAAAGGAGGAACAGGACGTAGTTAATGTCTGGAAATGATGCGAGCCTCATCTATTAGAAAGTTTTTTCTTCCATAGAGATTTGCCTCTGTATTCTTTTTCTCAACTAGCAATCATTTCTAAATTCGTATTTTCTATTCATTTTTTTACATTTCATCCATTTTACTTTCTTCTTTATTTACGTCTTCCTAACAAGTACATGTAACATAAACCAATTACATTTTTTTCTACCAATACATTTATTTTATACAACTTCTATTTGAACACGGCACAGAAAAGCTGAACAGCGGTCTCTACTTAATTTAAGGTAGTTGAATTATATTTGAGGTGCGCAAACATGTCTGTGGTTTCAATAATATTCGTTATACACACCGGCGAGTGCATATAAATATGTATAATCGTTCTGGTTGTTAAGCCTGACTATTTCAGTTCTAGATTGCGCACATGGGAAATTACACCTGCATCTAGTCGTAAATACGCAAGCGGAATATAAATTCTCATTTTAAACCTTGCATCGTGGTTGAGATAAATCTAATTTATTGTGACACGTCTTGAAAGTTAGAGTGGCGAAAATTGCTTCTTGTGGACATTTAAAAATAATGTAACGAGCTCGAAATTTTACACTTTTCTTACCGAAAAGTGCTCTTTGCCAATCACATCTTCGGATCATTGTAGTAAATGTATAAAGGTGCGAACCGAAAGCTTCTAGTTGGACAGACATTTGTAAATCTTTCTTCTTAGTTGCAACTTAAACCATCTGGGAACTACCGCCAATGAAGACATTTTAGGCTGAACCACCTAACGACCATAAAGTAAAACATGAGCACAATTAAGTCGCAGAGCCTCATAAAGTGTCCAGAAAGCTCCAAAGCCACAGCGTCCTTAAACACCGGTAAAAAAGCTCCCATCTGAAACATTTTGTAAAATCACATGTGATCGATTTATGCCGGATTACATACAACTTTTCGTCTTCCCTGACACGTCTTATTGTGTCACGGAGGGCCACAGATGACACCCGCTTTGTCAGACTACAAAAACAACTTCAATGCGAAAAGAACCTAAAATTGAATCCTATTTTTAAAGTAAAAGGTCTTTTGTGTCAACAAAATGCTGCGATAAGGGAGCAGATTATCATTCGCTTGCATCCCCTATTTTATTCACTGCATGGAATCTCCATATATTGCCCTCCCAGCGTTACGTCATCATTGATTTTTATGTAAAATCCACATTATTGCTTACGGTCTCACCAATATCTGATAGAATGATATCAGCCGTGGTTACTTCATCTACGATTTATAGGGTCGGATTGAAACATTCATAAATATTTAAACTACCCTGAATCAAATGGCCAGGAGCAGTACATGTTGCTTACAATAATTTTCAGAAGAAAACCCTGCGTGTTTACCCTAATATGCAATAATTACTTAATGGATAAAAAGTTGATTGAAATTCTTATCCACGAAGGCATGCGAACCTTATCGTCTGAATAATCCAAGGTAATATATTAAATGTACTAGAACACGAATACTATTACACAAATACTTACTTACTTACTTAATTTCTAATGTTCCCAAACAATAAACAAATCTTGCTGCAAATTGTAACAATAGATATTGCTTATACACTGTTGCAGCTTGTTAATGTCAATGACGCTCAATTGACTTAACATATTAATAATAAATTTTTCAAGTCAATTAACCATCTTGTCCTCAATCTTAAAGATCCTTCCATATTAAACTAAATTATAACTATAATATTATTCATTATTTGCACGAGTATAACACAAGGAAAATGTATCCCAACTTCCTAGCAGATTCATTAAAAAGTAAACTGAAAGGAAATAATCTTTAGTTGAATGCTTAAAAGCTTTGAAAGTAGCTTCAAAATGTTTTATGTACCAAATGCGCAATTTTCGTTAATGCCTTAGTATTACCACCCCATGTTTATGTTAAAAGCCCTCAATAACTAACTAGTGAGATATTAACGTTGTCTGGGAAAACAAAGAGAAGAGAAAACGCCTCGAATGGGACATATAATTCTCCATTAAAGTAGTGCTTTGGAATATGAAAGACGAATCCACAGATCTACTATTTTCAACTAGATGTCAGTTTTTATTGGCTTATTCAAAACTTTAAATGGAACTCCAGACATACTACAAATTACAGACACACATGACGTATCTTTCTGAAACTGCACCGGCATCTTCCAGTTACCCAACAAAAAACATATTCTACTTTTTCAATTTCTGTGAAAGCGCAGCAGCAGTGGAATGAATTCAGGACGAATGCTGATCGCCTCCACAATTGAGCATATCAACAAGCAAGGCTGTGCCTGGGACATGTTCTATTATTCAGGAACCACGCCTGAAAATACTTTGATGCCTTGATGTCCTGAATGTCTCAGCAATTTTCGAAACTGCATTGCACGTAATGGCCTAAATTAAGAAAAATTATGGGTTCCTGCGGCATTTATTTAAAAACAAAGAAGCAGACATCTTCCGAAGAAGTACGATCAACGATATAGTTCGAAACGGGTTTTTGTAGGTTTGTCCTTTTAATAGAAAAGTTTGAAATAAGTAAAATTGAATTTGAAGAATTATTAATCTGCGTTGAGGGTTTTACAAATTTGTTACATCAGCAACAATAGATATAGTTAGATGTTCATTTATACTACAGTATCCTCTGCTTTGTTGGACCCCTATTAATTTTGAAAGGATAATTCTGTCAAACAATCTTCAAACCAGTGTCACTCCCGAATGTTTATAAAACATGTTACTCTTTTTATTATCAAACATACATTTTCAGACATGTCGAAGACGCTGGTCAAAACATTTATTAACTTACTACCCTAAAAATCTATATTTGAAGGTAACATCAAAATCACTACTCATCAACGCCATTTCTGGTGCGCAAATTTTTACAAACAATATAATTGTAATGTTAAGCAACACCAAATTATAGTTTAAGAGAATGTAGTCTCCAAAGATATAGTAATCACTTTTCGAGCTGAAAGTGCAACATAAACGGTTAAAGGGAAAATTAGGTACCCTTCAGGGTACAACCCTTCTCACCGTTTTAGACACTACGTATACTTGAAAATGAAAATTCCAAAATCATATCACATCTATACTAAATCTGAGGATTTACGAATTCCAATGTATTATTAGATGTAAGCGTTCTCCACTAGAACTGTTCTAGATCCAAAATGATTTTGAAAATATATTTTTAAAATCCAGTTCTCTGTGCTCCGAATCATTCTTTCAGAATGTTTCCAGTCAAAAGTGGCAACCTTCACAAACTTCACATCTCATACTTATCGTTAGAAAGAAATTATGTTTATTAAAATTCCGCTGATCATGTTATAACTTCAAAAATTAAGTGCCAATGGCTAAACCTAAAGTAGGAAATATCAACAGTAAATAAAGTTTCGCTCACCTTCACATAACTTTGAAATTGTAAGTTCTAAAGACATTGCAAACATGGTGTAAACTGGCTTTAGTAAATATGCCCAAGTTTGAATAGATGTTCGATAACGCTGTCAAGTTAATTTCATTTTCATATCAAAAATACTCGAAGGATGGGTGTATACGAAAACACGAATGAAATCGTTGGAAAACAATATTGTCTTTTACTAAAACATTACTTGTCACTTTATGACACCTTAAAAGCACTCCGCTATAGGTTACAAGGGACGACAGAAATAACCTCAAACCAAATAACATTCGTTTCTGGTTTCTTGATACCACATAAAATTGCATATGTAAATCGCAATCATTTCAAACTCAGTCCAAATGAACACACATTCCCCGAGGTTTATGTTAGCGAAACTACTGGCTTTGTTTCACAGCTGCTTTTAGTTCCATGCCATTGCTACTCGGAAGCTAATGTTGATTTCACAACTAATTTTAGTCCCAAATTTGATACTTAAAATTAAAAGTAAACCTTGTTTACACTGCAAATAAATTCCAAAAATTATGTCGAGCTCATATCAATGTTATTATCAACATAAGCTGCCATCTGCCAAAATGCTAATTTTTGGGCAATTGCACAAGCCAACTATATCACTGGAAGAATATTTTTACCTTCAGGAGTTTTGTTGTGTTAAGGTCGACCATACGTGGAGAATATAAATCATTCAATTATATAAGAAGGTAGTGCTCCTGCATTTTATTTAAGCGGTAGCTAGGTAAACAAGCAGTGGATGCAATCAGACTCATTGACGGTGATAGACCCATGTCATGCAGAAGATAATTAAACACAGACTTACTGATATATATAATATATACAGTGTGTCTCACTGTAGACTGCACCACCCTAGTATTTTGTTTATATATTATCGATTCAAAAATTTTCTTTTTGCTGATTATACCTCTCACTAAACTGTAATTTTAGGGTATGTTACTTTCCCTTTACAGTGAAATGCTGAACGATTTTGAACAACTTTTATTAACAAAATTTTGTTGTAAAAAAATCCCTAATACGACTTCTTCAATTTTGCTGTTTATTTTAAATCGTAGTAGGCTAGCATTCCACCCTTCACTTACGAAAAAAAAAGAAATTTTTTGAATCGATAATATATAAACAAAATACTGGGGTGGTGCCGTCTACAATGAGACACACTGTATATACAGCCTGTTTCAGAGTAAGCGCCTTATTTTTTTTAGCCACACGATGGGTACTACTTTCAAAATATTTGGCAGTAATATCTTTCAGGACATTCTCTACACAATGGTGATATCAGGGTTTCAATTGGACGAATTATTTCAAAATGGCGACTTTCAACTTTTTTTTAAATGGAATGCCATCATTTTTTTTATTATTGAGATCCTAAAAACATTCTTTTTACGATAGTATTTCGTTTTTCTTAAAAATTCATTTCTTTCCCTATCAAAAAGCAAACTAACATTTTAATCTAGTAGCGCATGAATGTTTTACACTCGATGTTATTTTTGTCCAATATCAAGTAGCGGTAGACACAAAAGAAACAGTTAAACTTTAATCTAGTAGTCAAACGTCAATCAATGCAATTTAGTTGTCAGTGCTTGTTAATAGCAATTGTATCATTGAAGATTATAATTGTTAATTTAAAATTAATTGATACGTTTTTAAAATGCCGTTAAGTTATACGAGAGACGAGTTAATTGATATGCTCCTAATATTTGGAAAAGCAGATGAAGATCCTTATGAAGCAGCCAGATTGTACAGAAATAAATATCCAAACAGAAGGCACCCTGAACATCGAACATTTACTAAATTATTGGAGAGAACGCGTGAAACGGGTTAATTTTGCACAGTGGGGTTTGCAGCAGATAGGACAAAATGGAAACTTTTTTAACAACGTTTTATTTTCGGACGAAGCAAGTTTTCGAAATGATGCTGTTGTTGTAAGACATAACATGCATTATTACGATAATGTAAATCCACACTGGACCCGTGAGCGACGTTGTCAACATCGATGGAATTTAAACGTGTGGTGTGGAATTATAGGACAGCACATTGTTGGGCCAATATTTATTAATAGACTAAATGGAGAGAATTACCTCAATTTATTAGAAAATGAAATTCAAAATCATCTAAATGAACTCCCACGAAATATCAGAAATAACTTGTGGTGGCAGCAAGATGGCGCTCCAGCACATTATGCCCTTCCAGTTAGGGAGTTTTTAAATAATCGATACGAGAACCGTTGGATTGGTCGTGGAGGACCAGTTGGTTGGCCACCTAGGTCACCTGATATGACACCACTGGACTTTTTTCTCTGGGGGTATGTAAAATCCCAGGTGTACATCGTTGAACCAACAACTATTGAAAATATGCAAGAGAGAATTCGTACTTGCATAAACGAAATTTCTCCGGAAATTATACTTCGATCTATTGGCTCCATTGGACGACGTTTCAATTTATGTATTGAAAAAGAAGGAAAACATTTCGAGCATTATTAGTAAATACCTAATTTTTATTTGATGTAAATTTTTAATTTTGAGTTTCAAAAAGTAGATTAAAATGTTAGTTTGCTTTTTGATAGGGAAAGAAATGAATTTTTAAGAACAACGAAATACTATCGTAAAAAGAATGTTTTTAGGATCTCAATAATAAAAAAAAATGATGGCATTCCATTTAAAAAAAAAGTTGGAGGTCGCCATTTTGAAATAGTTCGACCAATTGAAAATCTGATATCACCATCGTGTAGAGAATGTCCTGAAAGATATTATTGCCAAATATTTTGAAAGTAGTACCCATAGTGTGGCTAAAAGAAAATAAGGCGCTTACTCTGAAACAGGCTGTATATATAAACGAGTTTGCTCCAGCTTATGTTTGCCGGTTCTCGCATCCTACGCGCCATTGCTTTTTATCTTGCCAGTGATTTGCTTCTAGATTGCGCTTGGTTATGGCTTCTCTAATTCCATCTTGCCATTGTCTAGGCGGTCGGCCTCTTCTTCTCCGTCTCCTAAGAACCCATTCCCAAATTTGTTTTGGCCACCTTTCAGGGCCCATTCTCCTAATACGGCCGTACCATTATAGTTGCCTTGATTCAATGGTGTCTACACTGTCACTTCCGCTCGCATTCTAGTTCTGAATTCATCATTTGTAACGTATTGTTCTCGGGATATTCTGCAGCTTCTTCGCATTGCGTCCATTTCAACGGTATTTATTCGCATGCTGTTACGCTTTGTCAATTCCCAGACTTCTGATTCATAAATCAGGATACTTTATACAACTGACTTGTATATCCTTTGTTTTTTTTGCGTTTTTATTGTTTTCCGCTAGAATACGGAATTTAGTTTTTGTATTGCTTGCTTGCCTTATCTTATCTCCATGTCTATTTCCCTCTGACTATTTGTGTTATTAACTATAGTTACTCCCAGGTATTTATAATCATTGCACCCTTTTATTGCTCCAGTTTGTAAAACTAGGTCAGTCGGATCACCCCCTATTACCAGATACTTACTTGGTTTTGTCGTAGTTAATTTGTAGACCCCATTTTTCATAAGTTTCATGTAATGTTATCATCATATATTCAATATCTTCTTGGTCTTGTGCTATGACGACCTGTTCATTTGCAAATAACAAAGTATGTAAATAATCATCGTACATGGGGACTCCCATTGCTCGGTATTTTCTTTGCCATTCATATAAAACATTTGCACTGTATAATTTAAAAACCGTTGGAGCAATACAACATCCTTGCCGCAGGCCCTTGTTTGTTTTAAAACAATCTGACACTAAGTTTCCAATTTTAACCATACTGTAGCGGTTACTATAGAACTTCTTTATTGCATCTATGTAGTCTTGGTGTATGGTACTTTTTTCAAGCATAGCAAACATCTTCGTCAACGGAACTGTGTCGTATGCTTTTTGTAAGTCTACAAAAACCATATGCGTTTCAGTGTTATACATATGCCGCTTGTTTGTTGTAATTGCCGAAGAGTAAATATGTTATCGACACAGGACCTACCCGCTCTAAATCCAGATTGTTCTTCTATATCTTCATAATTTTTTTCTGTCCTAGTGTTCAATATACACCCATACAGCTTCCCAATCGAGGATGTTACGCTAATGCCTCTGTAATTTGTCATATCCATTTTATTTCCTTTTTTTTGTGTATTGGACTGATGTATGCCAACGTTCGTTCTTTAGGCACCACTTCTCTATTAATAAGACACTTATTAAATATTTCGGCTAGTACATCAATTACACTAGACGGGTTGTGTTTTATAAGCTCGATTGGGGATGCCTCCGGGACCTGGAGCTTTACCATTCCTTGTACGCTTTAGTGCCGCGTATATTTCTTCTCTCGTTATCTCTTCTACTTGTGTGTTCGCAGTACTGTTTTGGGGCGTATCCTGTATCCACATATATACTTCTCTGTCCTCTTGTAGTAAACTTTCAAAATATTTTCTCCCCCGGTCTAGATCTGCAACAGGTAAGTTTATTTTGTTTGTATTGTCTTTCCTTACAGAGGTTATTACTTTCCACGCTTCTCTTACCTTAGTTCCATTCGTCAATACGCTTACATATTTTTTCCCATGATTCATTTTTTGCTTTTACTACGGTCTTTTTTTTCTAGAATAATCGGAAAGACTTACTGATCTGTCAATTAATATTGGGTGGTTGTACTCACCGGAGATCCTCCGAACCCCTAGGTTTGAATCCAAACGGGATACTGAATCTCAGCTGATGCGTCCTCAGCCAATTGCAATTATAGATTCATTACTACAATTATGCATATCTTCTGGTCCACCAATGCTCTAAAGGAAGCTTGGAACTGATACGCTCTGTTATTCAGAAAGGTCGCAGGGAGGCATCACCCTCAGCCACAAAATACGATGGTGAGAGTTAAGTCTCTTGCCCAATCCCCCGCCACAATTAATAATAATAATAATCCGACGTTACCGACGCAGAAGACCATCTCTGTCAGGTGACTGACTCCCAAATTATACCTACGTGAAGAATGATTAAATCTGCCACACACACATCTACTCACATAACTAAGTATATTTACTAAGCACCTACTTCCAATAACTACTTACATAGATGCATCAATCTGAGACACTATCATTAATATAAAGTAGAAAATACGCAATCATTTCAGTAAGTAGATAGTAGATAACACTTTATGGGATTATGTAATTACCTCGCTAGTGCATTAAATACATGCGCCGCTACTGCTGCTAATAGCTGCTAGCGCTATTACAACCCATGTTCCCATAATAAACGTATAAAACGGTAACACTAATACCGCACCTCGCCACAGCATAGGAGTTAAACACAGCAACTAACTAATATATTCATAAACGCTATCAATACGTTATCACGCATGGATACGAAAAGCTGACAACATACTTTCTTGAGGAGGCTGCCCTTGCAAGTAGTTACCACCCTGCTTTACTTCATATATCCTCAGCAATTCAAGAACTTTTTGGTTTTGCAACCAAATTTTGTTATGGAATCTTCGCATTTGCAAATATTTAAGCTGAGCTTACATCTGAGTATTACATATAGTAGGTAAAACACACGGCCCAGCAGTAATAAATTACTTGCGATCATGTGACAACGGATAATAAGAAAACATAAAAGATTATTTCTAGCCGTACTTCGTTGAAATTCATGTCATTGACAAATTCAAGACTTTTCAAATTATTAATATTGTTTTGAATTATTAATCAGAGAAAAGCCGTCTACTTCTACGTAACCCTAAAAACGTAAGTA
Organism: Limonius californicus; assembly: GCA_014611495.1. NCBI lineage: Eukaryota > Metazoa > Arthropoda > Insecta > Coleoptera > Elateridae > Limonius > Limonius californicus. Next base: position 33,875 of record JABXWE010007293.1, read on the forward strand.
ATCACCATAAATCAATGTTGAACAAATTCATTCGTTTTTCAATTAAATAACCATTAATTTACCAAAAGCATTTAATTATTTATGTCTTCTATTCCAACACTTCGTAAACACTTTTTTGCTTGTTTTATGTGAGTACCCATTGCTGTTGGTTTAAATGATGATTATAAGTTAACCTTCAACGCCTTCGTCTTCTTACTAAACATCAGCAAGTAAATTATGGATTTCCATTCGTCGATGTCCATATAATTTTCCAGAACGAAATAATGAATACGAACAGGAGCTACACAAAATTTTACCTCGTAATTTGTAACAAGATATACTGAACCATGTGGTCATGTTACTTATCTGAAATGACTTTCCTAATTAATATTTGTAAGTTTCGGGTTGCGCAAGATCACACTGAGAAAAACCGAGCACCGTTTAATTAATTAGCTGTTGTTGGGTTTAGGGAGAACCCGTCAAAGATTTGGTGTTGGTGGTTAAAAGTTGCAAATTTGCTTGTAGGCCACGTAGAAACACAGCCCCAATAACAACCTCTGTAGACGTACAAGGGTTTAATTACGAGTTAATTTCCAGTGAGGTTAATTTCGTTCATTATTTTGTTTCGGCTCTTCGCAACTTCGCTTCACGAAATGTGACGAGATGTGGGTATTTATTAGGGACTGATTATGTGCATTAGGGACTGATTAGCTACATTGATGAAGGTTGCAATTAGTTATTTTTGCGCAGAGCTTGATTGTTCGTTTATATTTCGAAAAATGTGTAGGTGTATTTAAGGCCAGATGAATTATTAACTCAGATACGCACCTACTCTATTGCTCTGGACGTAAAATATTATACTTTAAGGATATGAAATACGAAAGTAAGTAGCATAGGAATGTCAATATTTAACTCAATTACATCTCGTTCATGTTTGTATTTGAAATACAGAATATTTTTCATTTATATATACGGGGTGTTTATTAAACATACGGTAAAAATTCAAGGGGTTATTACCTGGACTATTCTAAGAATATTTTGTCCTTTGATGATTTTTGAAAAGCCGCTTTGTTTCGAAGATACAGGGCGGTAAATATTTTCGACAAAACCAATTTTGACATTTTTCAAATTATTAATGTAGCCGAAATAAAAGTATGGCGTACTACACTGGGCTTACCGAGTATAAAATTTTTTTAAATGCGTTGTATGAGGCCTGAAAACAATTTCCTATGGAAATTCCTGTAAATTAGATAAGTAATGCGTTGGTTAATGTCAGCCTCCCGGAACCTCAATCGAAGATGGGCGGTTCTCAACTAAAGTCGAATAAATCATGTAATTAACTCCTCGTCAATCACCTGGAAAGGGCGCCACCAGCTTGTATAAAATACGCTAACATTAACTCAGATGTAGATTGGGTAAGCCGGACCCCAGGTTCTCCACTTATCTAATTAATCGCTACAAATTTACAAAGATAGGGTAACAATAAATAATAAGACCAATTGCAACAACGATATTTTTAATGAGGCAAAAAAACACCAATTAACTTAATCCCCAAGTAACCTTTACAAAGATTAGGTCAATAAGTTCTTGAATCCTGTATGAGTACACAACAACTCGCTCAAGTCACTTAATATAGCATTTAAAAATTGAAGTAATCGAGCAATGTAAGAATACTGCGTTTCGCAAATAAAAATACAACGTTTGTGAAACAAATAAACACCCTAACCGCTGAAAGTACTTTCATCGATCATAAGCGCTCTAAAAATACACAATACCACCAATACAAATCCGAATAAACGCAATACTACGGCTCGGAATGACGTACCCTGTATATATTAAGTGAAAGTTTACGTTATTATGTACGGTATACGTAACACACTAATGTACAGTTGTATTAAACTAAACAAGTGATTCGCAAACACATTAAACAATTTGGAATTAAATTATAAAAAGAAAGTAATGTAAATTAAACAATGAGTGATTTAAATCGACTCCGAAAATCAACGTAAAATTAAACAGAATTCACTTCCCTGCGGATCTAGATAGCACGGCGTTCTCTGGAATCTGGCGTGCCCGTCTGGACACGTGTTGTTGTTCGCCAGCTGAATGTACTAACCCAGAAAATGCTTCTTGCACGCAGATTCAGGAATTCAGAAAGTAACTAAACTTTGGCAAAATCTCGCCGCCCCCAAATTGTTGTCTAAATAAGTAAATAAAGAAATACGTTAGGCTAGCATGTTCGAAAAAATGGACGAACTTACCAATCGAAATTCCGATTGACGTTAATAAAGACTGGAACGAACATTCAAATCGGTCATCAGACCCACATCGAAAATCTACTAACTACTACAGATTATGATGTCCACAAAGATTCCCTCAAAATATCGAGAAGAAACTCAAGTATCAAGTACTTTTGCGAAGAAATCTATTACGACGTTCCGTCAATGGTCACAGTCACAGGACGATGGTTGCCGGAAACAAAAATTCTGTCTTCCAAACACTCAGGCGCTGTCTTCGAAAGTCAAGCGAGGACCGCGCAACTCGAACAACCATAAGCGAAGAAAGAAAAATGGGTTGCAAACCAACCAGGCGCAATAATACCGTTACAGTTGTTATCTTTTAACAACATTCCGATTGCTACGGACGGCTGTTTTATCCACTAACAGCTGGCAAGTACAGACATTGAAAAGAAAATCAGTTTAAACGTGGATTTCATTTGAATACGTCTCGTGATTGATCATTTTTTATGTGTCGAATTTCTTGAGACTGATTGACGTTTGGCTGTTTGTCGTGTATTTTCTGTGTTTAATACTTAAACTTCTGTTAGTGAAGTCCTCTATCATGAATCGCCATACGAACGCCGAGATTACTGACATCCTGATGGCAATTCATTACAAGCTAGGCGGTTGTACATTGAACGATTTCCTGACCGTAATGTTCCTGATAGAAAAACCTTCCAAAGTATTCATCATCGTCTTCATGAAACAGGCACATTGAAACGAAATGGAGGACCAGGAAGGCCAATGACAGTAAGTACGGTAGAAGTAGAAGAGAATGTGATGGACATGATAGAGGCAGATCCAGGTACTTCTACTCGAAAAATTGCAAATACTTTGAATGTAAGTAATTGGACTGGTTGGAAAATTCTCAGGGACTATTTGTTATACCCATACCATATACAACGCGTTCAGGCACTTCTTCCTGTTGATTTTCCTCCACGTATTGCATTCTGTCAATGGCTTTTACACACATTGGTTCAAATCCCTCAACTCCTGACTCTGATTCTTTTTACCGATGAAACGAATTTCTCAAGAAATGCAATAAGGAATTTTCAGAATAACCATGTGTGGGCTGAAGAAAATCCACATGAGGTACTTGAAGATCGTTTTTAACATCAGTTCTCGTTGAACGTTTGGGTTGGATTGTGGGTGACTGGCTAATTGGTCCGGTATTTCTACCAGGAAGACTTACCGGCGAAGTGAATCGCAACTTTTTGGAACAGACTCGACTTGAGTTTCTGGAGGATGTACCATTGGCAACAAGAAATTCAATGGTTTATGCACAATGGTGCACCAGCGCATTTTAGTGTGGTTGCTCGTGAGTTTTTAACAGTAACATACGGCGATCGCTGGATTGGTCGAGGTGGACCTCACTTATGGCCTGCTTGATCCGCGGACTTAAACCCCCTGGATTATTTCCTATGGGACCATCTAAAGTCATTAGTTTATTCTACTCCAGTGGAAAATGTGGAAGATTTAAGAAAACAGATAATGGCTGGGTGTAACTCAATAAGAAACGACCCTGGTGTTTTTGAGTTCGGCGGTCAATGAGGAGAAGATTGGATTCTTGCATCGTAACTGGAGGTAGTCATTTGCAACAGTTATTGTAGATTAAGAAACTTTACATGTAATTTTTGGTATTAAAATTTTGTTATTGTAGAAAACTTTTTTCGCCTTTATTTTCGATACAAAGCGGCTTTTCAAAAATTATCAAAAAACAAAATATTCTTAGAATAGTCCAGGGAATAACCCCCTCAATTTTCACCGCATGTTTAATAAACACCCTGTATATGTATATAGTGCATATATACAAGGTGGGCCAATGAAAACGAAACAGACCTGATTTTTCATATTTATAGTCATTTAAAAAGAATTGCACGTGCCCATCAATGTTTGTTTTGAGGGAGAAACTTTTTGCTTTTATTTTGAACCTTGTCACTTCAACCTACTAGGGGTGGTGAGCTTCACCCCTAAAATTTTAAATGAGAAAGGGGGTCGAGTGGAACAGCATTTAAATTCTCGTTTTAACGTTTTCTAGTTTTTCCAATTTGGATCAGCAGCTTTCGCGAAAATGATGTTTAAAGATAGTAACCCGCCAGAAACCAATAATTCATGATTTTTCACTTTCACCATAATTTACACCGATAATGTTTTATTGATTAAGAAATTTACTTTAACTTTCACTTTATTAAATGTTCGAAATGTTAACCTCCAGCATCCATACGATATGTTTAATATCTGTTCCGTCGTCAATTTATTTTATCTCTTCGAGTGACGCACTAAATTTTCCTTGGGATTCTTATCTAGCTTTCTTGTAGTTTGTATTTAAATCTCTTATTCAGCACCCATGATGCGCCTCCATATGTTATTACTGTCACATACACTGATCCATATATATTATTACTTTGGTTTGCTTCGAAATTCTTTTTCGCATGAAAACGCTTTATCTATTAAATTATACATTCTTGCATCTAATATAATAACTTCCATTTCTATTTCGATTATCGTTTCCTCACATTTTCTTGATAGCTTATCCTTCACCAAAATTAGCAGCGGCACACTGACAATTTCGCCTTACCTGACTCCTTTCATTAACATAAGATTCTTTGAGCATTGAGTTTCTGTTGTCACTAAATTTTTAGTCGCTCGATACATTTTTTTATAGTTGCTGCAAGACTATGCAAACATGGCTTTAAAATCTTTTGACTTAACTCTTTCATATGTATTAATGTCTCAGTATTTATTCAAATTGTCACAATTAAGTGAATTTCTTCCAAAAAATGCTCCTAAACGGAAACGGTTAGATAACTCATATCATATTTAATTTAGTGTAATGGATAATATCAAAAGAGTCTTAAAGAAAGCTAACCATTATAGAAAATCGGTCAAGATACTCGTCTGCAATGCGGAAGGCTTCTAGTTCAAGCTCTGGGTACGAGTAACTAAGGGTTGGGTGCCAAGCTCCTTATCAGTAAGGTGCCGTACTGCATGCCCAACATTATCATAATGACGGCTGCCCAAAACGCTGTACTGCTCTATTCGCTCCATGTCGTTTAAAATAGGATGCATAGAGCTGCTAGCACTCTTCAATGTCACCTGTGTTGTATGTAATTCTTTTTATAGCAAAGATTTCATTTGATCCATGTCCCATAAACAGTTGATTGGCCATATATTGCTTCTTCTTCTTCTTCTTCTTCTTCGTCTTCTTCTTAGAGTGGCGTCCCGTAACGAAGGTTAGCTAAGATTATGGTAATGACGGCTGTCCAAGACAATGTACCGCTCTATTCGCTCCATGTCGCCTAAAATAGGATGAACAGAGCTGCTAACGCTCTTCAATGTCACCTGTGTTGTATGTAATTCTTTATATAGCAAAGAGTTCATTTATTCCATGTCCCATAATCAGTTGGATGGTCATATATTGCTTCTTGTTCTTCGTCTTCTTCTTCATCTTCTTCTTCGTCTTCTTCTTCGTCTTCTTCTTCGTCTTCTTCTTAGAGTGGTGTCCCGTAACGAAGGTTAGCTAAGATTATGGTAATGACAGCTGTCCAAGACAATGTATTGCTCTATTCGCTCCATGTCGCCTAAAATAGGATAAATAGAGCTGCTAACTCTCTTCAATGTCGTCTATGTGACTACTGCTACAATTTAACATATTTCTTTATATAGCAATGATTTCATTTATTCCATGTCCCATAATCAGTTGGTTTGCCGTATATTGGTTCTTCTTCTTCTTCTTACAGTGGTGTCCCGTAACGAAGATTAGCTAACATTATGGCAATGACGGTTGCCCAAGACGCTGTACACTCTATTCGCTCCATGCGGTCTAAAATAGGATGGAGCTGTTAGCGCTCTTCACTGTTAACTATGCTTCTACTCCTACAACTAAAGGTATATCTTTAAAAAACAAAGATTTCATCTATTTCATCTCCCATAATCAGTCGGTTTGCGATGTATTGCTTCTTCTTCGTCTTCGTCTTCTCCAGTGATGACCCCTATCGAAGATTAACTGACAGTAGGGCGATTTTCACTCTTGACACTGTTACTCTAAGCAGATCTACAGAAGTACAGTAAAACCATTCAAGTTCCTTAACCACGACGTTCTGCTCCTTCCTATGCTGTATCTAATACTTTTCGTTCTTTTTCCATCAGTCCCAATGCCTTTTTCCATATTTTAAAATTTTATATTTTATCCATACCTCCCTTGTTTTTTTTAAGTTTGTTGCCTTGTTTCTGCACACATAGGCAAAGTACCGATTTAAATTACTAGCAAACCATCAATTCTTATAATTATGATATTCTGTTTGTTAGAGTGCTTTCTCATGCAAGAGACTTAGCGATTTTCTCTTCTATGCTTGTGCAACATCAAGAATTTACAAGTTATTGGAGCTACGTCCCACGCAAAGTACGAACACTTCTAATCTAGAGAAGATTTACTGGGCAGAATACTTCGCTTGTTTGCCATTTCTTTGCGAAAGAAAATGACTATTAAAAATCCTCTGTTTCAGTGCTAAGTATTGAACCTCTACCTTAGAGTCTAACGCTAACCCATTTACCTGAATACCTTACCTTAATTAATCTCTTCTCGCATAACAGGTATGAAAAGGTCGTTTAAAAGTGGAGAATTAAAGTCTCATGTGTGCATTAGCAATAATAGCCCAGTTACGGTCAGTTTGAGGTTGCCCAAACACTTTACCTCCCTAATTGTTTTAGCGTTTCGCTTTACCCATTAGGCAAATATCAACCTCAGAAGTTAAATATTTCCGTTCTAAGAAATATTTCAGGTAAGAAAATGCAAATAAAATAATTTCACGGATAATATTAAACTTATTACCGGAAGAATTATTCTTGTAAAACATCTGAACATTGTGGTTGTGATTACTAATTATTACTCATTACTTTTATAAACATAAAGAAATTCGGTAGGATTACCAAAACTTTACACAACAGTCTATTACTCTTTATAAAAGTATAAGAATGGTAAGCTTTTCTGACAGTAAGTAGAATATACAGCAATGCAACGTAACGCAGATGTTTTATAAGATGCAATTGATTTAATTCCTGTACATAAATTTGGACACCTTGCAAACCAAAACAAGAAGGAAATAAAAGTACTTATTTAATATGTAATAAGTTTATGCTTTTTAAATAAGATGGCGACACTATAAATAAATACTACCGTTTCATACAGTCTCATCATTTCCAAAAAGTACATGAACATCACATGTATATTTGTTGCTACCGTAGCTATTGACTACATAAAAAATTTTGAGAATGTGCCAATATTACCTGGTTTTACTTTAACATAAATGTAATGACTTTTACTAAATCTCAAACGTAATTAAATGTCTTAGCAGAAACAAGCTACTTCACAGTTCAGAAACCCCAATTTCTGTTTGGTTTCTTTATCCAAACAATCGTGGAATAATCAAATTAATCTAACTTCTAGAATTAATCAATATTTGTATAGAAACGCCATTAACAAGTTTGGAAAATTAGTTTGCCAAAGATACTGAACTTCTGAACGATTATTTGAACACTGATTTACAGATGGCATGTCTAACTGCTTCTACTCAGCGGAATCATTATAAAGCAAACATTTTGTCTACGGGAAGTGGATTTCAACGAAAAACTAGAAATGTTCTATGTTGTTTAGATATTGAATACAACTAACGAATAATTTATTGCCATACTTCCAAATCATGTAATTTATGAGACCTTGAAATATTCCATAGTGGACTAAAACACAAGTACATGCAAACCATCACTTTCGATTAATTTAAAATTAGTATTACACTTATTTATAATCGCCCTGTTTTCAAAAGTTTAACAGCATATTTTGTTACAAAAGAAATTCCAATTGTTTCACAAATTGTGTAATGATTTCACTGCACAGGCCGTGACGTAGATAGCTGGAAGCAGAAACAGGCTGACAACAAATACAAAATATACCGAAGAAGCTAATGATACACATATTAAAGTAACAAGCAAAGGTCAACTTTAGCTTACTATTAAGGGTATTCGAAATAGGGGACGATATTTAGAGAATGTACAATACACACCAAGATAAGAAAACAAAATACCATAAAAACCATGTCCGGAAACAAACCGTTCCGGATTAAATACTATTTTAGTTTGGAAAATATTTTCTTGGCGAAAGTCTTATCAACTATTCTGAGGCATGTTATTTATTTGGTAATACTCACTTTTCCTTAGTTATAGTCATAATTTACAGTTGCATACTTATGTATCTTAATTTTGTACTGGTTCTTGTTACTTTTTGCCGATGTGCATTTAACGTATGGACTTGCACATGCTAATGCATTGGAGGCTGAACGCATTTATGAACAATTGTTTCCCAATCGAATGTAACCAAGCCGAAACCTTTTCGTGTCCATTGACCGTCGTCCTTGAGAAAGAGGAACATTCGCAGTAGAGACTGTAAGTACAACTTTAATATCTCATATTGAGGAGGACATTTTAAAACGTGTCGCCGAGGATCCTTCTGCGAACACAAGAAGAGTAAATAATACTCTACAAATTTCCAACTCATTCGTGTGCGGTGTTTTGAACAACTGACTTCTGCATCATTACCATCTTCAACAGTGCAAGGTCTGACTCAGGGTGATTATGCGCTGAGACTTGATTTTTACCATTTGATTGCACAGAACAATGCTATAGATCCTGATTTTATTAACCCTCGGGTACACGCGCCAAATTTTGTAACACCACAGCACGCGGCGGTCTCACGGACCGCATGTAAAAAAAATGTATAGAATCCTTTTTTTTCGGTACTAATACTCAAGATTATATATTATTTATGTTTAAACAATACTTTGCTGTCATTTTGTTTATAATAATTAGTTGCCAAGTTGGGTTATTTGATAAATAATGAAAACCTTACATTTTGAAACCTGTTTTTGTTTATTGTAGGAAAATAATGGCTACAGTTGTTAAAATTAAACAAAATATTATTCTACATGCACTAAATAAATAATTGAACAGAAAAAAAAATACATTAAAGGCAATTCAAACTCTAAAATTTATTAGTGTTTTGTGTCGAAATTATTAGTTGTGCTGAATTTCATAGCAGTCAGAACACATAGGATGCATGTGTTCTAGGCATAAATATCGGCTACACCGATTGCAGCGGTATTTTGTTTTTCTATTTTTTGAACGGTCACAATAGTAACAGCGCCCTTTTTGTCCATCCTGTACATGTACAGGCCCGGCGTTGTCAGCTGGCATACCACACACCTCCCG
>JABXWE010007295.1:0-26860 GCA_014611495.1 Limonius californicus
AAGTATGCCTGGTTGCATATTAAAAGGAAATTAAGGGGCACCGCAGATATTTGGCGGGACTTCTTACAAGCCTTGTAAGTCTATTCGTTACGAGGCAAGGTTTTAGGATAGCGCTTCAACAACCGTTTTCAGGAAAATAACTCTACTGTTGAATAAAGATGATATGAACAGTTTCCAGTATGGGAAAGTCCAGGGAGGCAGTCGCGTCCACTTATTTTAAGTGAAATAGGAAAAAGTTCCCTTTTATAGCGAACCTGCTTGCAAGAACTCGTGTGAAGTCCCAAATCTATTGTGGCTAGTGAATTGTTTCGGTAAGCAGATAGTGTAAGGAATGCAAATTGTGCGAATTGATGACGGAAGTTTGTAGATTTAATTGAGTATTTCGAGAAGACGGTTGTTCAATGGAGGGTTAAAAAAAATCGCGATTGTCGTTCACTTTAAAAACAAAATACGATATTCTACAGGAACTCAACCACGGTAAAAAACAAAGTGAAGTATGCCGTGAACGTAGTATTAGCAAATCGATGGTTGCTACTATATGGAAAGACAAAACAAAAATTATCGAAGCATTTGAAAGGAAAAATTCGTCTATTAAAAAATTGCGTAAATCAGTTCACGAAAATGTTGATAACGCCCTTTTAAAGTGGTTTACACAGCAAAGCAAGACCAACGTTACTATTAGTGGTGCTATTTTAAACAGAAAAGCAGATGAGTTGGAGACGCAGTTAAATGATGGGCAAGAATTTTCTTGCAGTAGAAGTTGGGTCGAAAGATTCAAAAAAAGACACAATATTTGTAGTGGAAAAATTACAGGAGAAACTGCAAGTGTGAGCATGGATACTGTGGAAAACTGGCTGCAAAATGTATGGCCGAAAATCGGTGAAAACATTAACGACAACAATATATTTAATGCAGATGGAACGGGTTTGTTTTACAAACATACACCCAACAAGACACTAAAATTCAAGGGAGAGCGGTGCATTGGAAGAAAGTTATCTAAGGAACGGATCACAGTATTGGTATGTGCAAATTTAACTGGTACCGAAAAAAGAAAATTACTCGTGATTGGCAAGGCAAAAAATCCACGCTGTTTTAAAAATATAAAACGCCTTTCAGTTAATTACAAAGAACAAGAAGGCCTGGATGACGTCGAACCTTTTTACAACTGAATTGCGTCAATGGGATGAAGAATTGCGGCAGAAAAACCGAAACATCTTATTACTTGTTGATAATTGCCCTGCACATTCGGATGTCCAACATTTGCAGTTTATTAAATTGGTTTTTATGCCTTCAAATACAAGCTCAAAACTTCAACTCATGGATCAGGGTGTTATACATTCCCTAAAAAGTTACTACAGACAATTTCTTCTTTTACGAATAATTAACCGCATTGATGAAGAACAAGATCAACACGTAAATTTGATAGATGCTATAAATTTTGTTCATAAAGCCTGGCAAAAGGTAACGACAGACACGATAGCTAATTGCTTCAGACATGGGGGATTTTTTAATACAGAACAAGTACAAGAATATGATTCAGATGACGAGTTGCCCTTGACAGAGTGGTTGAATAAACAACGTAACAAAGAAAATGATGACTCGCCTGCCTTTATTTTAACGATTGATATGGGCAGATTTCAGGATTGTGACCTTGAAGCTTACATACTTTTGGACGAAAATATTGCAACTACAGAAATTTTAAGCGACGAGGACATTATTCGAAAAACCAAAAATAAGCAAGTCGAAGAAATTAGCAGCGAGGATGGCGACGAATCGGTTTCGGGGAACGATCTTGCCATTCCAACAGTACAAGAGGCAATTAAGAAAACAAATGATATCCGCTATTTTCTGCAATCACGTAATATCCCGGATAGTATATTAAATAGTTTTGCCGAAGTAGATGCTTACATCGACAAACTTTATTCGGCTAGTAATACTAAGCAGACAAAAATATCCGATTTTTTAAAATCAATATCTATTAAATACGTGTTTATCGTTCTTACATAAATGTTTCTATATTTATTGTACAAATGTAGACGATTACGGATAATAAAGTAAGTTTATAATAACTCGCACATTTTTTGTTGTTGTAACTCTTGTAACGAACTTCGGCTATAACGAACCAATTTTTACAGTCCCTTGAAGTTCATTATAACCGGACTTCACTGTAGTTTGAATTTCAACTTTGTCCAGCATTCATTGAACAAGAAAGCTCTGATAAACAAATGTGGTTTTTATTTGGTGTGCAGAATACTAAAGGTTTGATGTTATGTCTCTGCACTGTGCCCCAAGTTAAACAAAGATTACATGATCAACAAGCCTAATATTTTTTCAATTTGGTATAGGGGTTGTAGACACTTGAAGAAAGTTAATTCGTTTTTTTAAACAATTAATAATACCAACCTTAGAACCTCGGCGAGTTTTTCTTAGCTTTGGTGGCGAAGGTGTACCATGATAAAACTTTTGGTTTGCTGCTTCATCTACTGACTTGCTTCGTTGTTTTCTAGTAGAAGTACCTGTTACAATAATTTTTAAATACAATTTCAGTACACACTTAAGTAGTAACAAGTAGTTTATAAAATTTTTAACTAAGCTTAATCAATTCAACTCCTCACTAATTAAAAAATAAGGTGTTAATAATTGATAATATGGATTTTTAAGCACAATCATGTTAATGTGTTGCTCATTAAAAATGAGATATTAATTGACAGTGTCAATTTGTTTATGTTTAAAACCGTGACATTACCTGCTACTGGGTATTTTACGGGGTTATGTTTCCCTTTGGATGAAGTAGCAGCTTCAGGTAGAGAAGGAACCGTAGAAACCTCAGATCTTGGAGAAGTATTGGATACAGAACTTTTACTTCTGAGCCTTCTGGTTCTTTGCGAACCAATAGGGCTTTCTGGGACACTGGATGTTGGTGACTGCTGAATAGTTTTTTCTTCGTCAGAATCATGTTTCCCTAAGGAGTTATGATAATCATTAAACCATACAACAGGAACATTTCAAGCATTAGACACGTTTTCGAATTTGTGCAAAAAGTTATACCATTTACAATTACCTTCAAAACTAGGTTTATTCAGTAAATTAATAGGATCAATTTGCTGCATGTGCGGCCCTCTTTCATCGTTGTCCGAATCTTCAGAATCACTAACATGGTGTAAATCAGAAACTTCTATGTTTATCTTAGAGGCACCTAATGTTTTTTCTAATAGGAGGGCTTGTCTTCGTGTTAGCCTTCTGCTGGTAGAATATTCTTCCATCTTGCTTACGGCACTTACAGTTGATTTAGATTTTCTAGGATGTTTAACAGATGATTTTGGTTTCTTGTCGCTCTCTGAGACAGTTGACTGAAAGAAAATTATTGGTTGCGTGATAATTTTAGTAGAAAACTAGGGGTGGATGGAATACATTTGAGCATTATGAAAAGTTAGAAATTTGGAAATTTATTTTTCAACTAGTTCACACAATCATACTATGAGTAGTGTTAATAAATCCAGGCATGCCCCCATTTTTATCTTTATTAATTTAAAAAGTACCTTCAGAAACTTTCTAAGTCTAATATTAATCTAAAGCCTTAAACTAACCTATAATTGCTGGTCCAGTATTAACCAAAAGTGACAGCAACTTTGTTATTTTAAATGAAATGGTACATCTTTGTCTAAGGATTGCAAGATAGTTTTTATTCGCTTTCTAACCATAACCACCAAAGGGTGCCAAAATAACTATTGAAGATGGCACCGTACAGAGTTGAATACTGGCGTCACAAGCCACGCCCCAACAGTTGATTGGGGCGCATACAGAAACAATCGCCAAAGTTCAGTATAAGGCCTGTATGACACGGCACATAATTTTGTACAAAATTCTGTAGCTCGTGTTTTAAAATCTACACAATTTTGTTCAGAAACAACGTCAAATGCGCAAACGAGCACTTTCTAGTATTCATCAATCATCACAGAGGGCAAAGAAGTAAATGTTTTACTACCTAAAATCTCTCAGCGCTAGCCATTCTACACAAACTTCATATTACTTATAAACAAAAAAAAAAACCTTCCCGAAAACGCAAAAATAATACAAGCCACGAAAAGATAAACAACATTCGAGGTTTTGTAAACAACAGTAAACAATTACTATTAAACCTTCATAGATTTCGACCTTATCTACAGTAACATGATTATTTTGATAGTTTTTTCACAGATGTCACTGTAATTTGCACCCATTTGCACATCCTCCCAGACAGAATTTTGTACAAATTTCTGTCCCGTGTAATACGTGTTTTGCAGAATTTTGTACAAAATTGTGTTCAAAATTTTGTACAAAATTCTGCGCCAAGTCATACAGACCTACGCATATTATTTTTTTTTAACTTGACTTAAGAAAATTTTGCATGATAATTATCACATAGATTAATTCACATTTAAAAATAACTCAATATTGTGATAAAATATTAGAGTACCTACTTTTAATATCCAATCATTCTTGAACATACACATTTCAAAATTTTATACTTTAATTGAACAATTTTAAAAAGAAAGTTTTAATTGACCTTTATTTTCAGACAATTTGTTGTATTAACCAGCTTCCTACTGATTTACAGGATTTTTTGTTACTGTGGTCATATTTTCTATTTTATTAATTCAATATCTATCGTTAATGTAAAACCCAACATACAGTGTGTCACACTTAAGAGTGTAACACCTTCATACATCTTTATTAATTTTTATCAGATTTGAACCAAATCTATTTATCTGTCCCTTTCAAATGCAAAGCCTTTCGTGGTACTAAAATAAATGGTTAAAATCACAAAATACCATAATTTTTTTCGGAAAATTTTATTTGTAGTTGTTCAGAATTGTCCAAAAATCTTAAATCCAAAGTTTCGTCAAAATTATAAAAATCCGAAAATATCATTTTAAAGAGTTATTGGAGTTAGTAAATCGTGTTTTGTTTAAAATAAAACGTAAGCAACAACTCGACAACTTACGTTTTATTTCAAACAAAATTGCCTAAGCACGATTTTCTAACCCCAAAAACCCATTAAAATGGTGTTTACATTATATTATAAAATAAAACATAAGCAACAACTTGATAACGTACGTTTTTCAATTTTGATGAAACTGGATTTAAACTTTTTGGGTAATTTTGAACGTTTGTTAATAAAATTTTCGGATAAAAAAAGTCTAATATGATTTGCTGATTTTTTCCGTCTATTTTGGTATCGCAGAAGGCTTTGTATCTGAAGTGGACAAATGGTTTTTCAGCCGTAAATAGACCATAACATGTTCTATCTTTGAGAAAATGTTGGTTCAAATCAGATAAAAACTAATAAAGATATGTATGAAGGTGTCACACTCTTAAGTGGGATACACTTTAAAAAATTTCAGGGCAAACTTTACAATTTTGATTGATTCTCAAATTTTATTAATACAGATTAAAATAGTAGTACTAACAAATGGAGTCACTTAATTTTTAAGTGATTTTATTTTCTCTTCTTGACTGTAATTTAATAACTCTGGCTTATGTAATTGAATCTTCAGATGGGCTTAAAAATTCTGTATTATAATGTATAATTTTTTTTTGAGTGTATAATTTGTGCCCTTTCAAGTAACCTAACCTAAAATGGTGCATTCCCAATATTGAAGCCCCCCTACATGGACTCCTGGATAAGCAACTGTTTGGCTACGAATCAGCTGTTTCAAGGTGGGTTTTGCAATGTGAATGCACGAGCTTCAGTTTATGTTTTAATAAACTACATTCATTTGTTATTGTGAAAGTGTGTCATAGTATTGGTTAAAATTTCAATAGGCTACATACAGTAAATACTTTAAAGGGTTCATCTCAATCAACTTTTGCAAAACTTCGATAAGCCTACGGAGACGTTTTGTCAAGGGCCCAGATTTTTAGGCGGTTTAAAGGTAAAACTACACGGACGGATTTCTCGCAGCGCGAAACACGCTGCGAGTCTCACGCCCAAGCATAATGCATAGTTTTAAATGTACTGGACTACACGGGCGTTAAAAACGCGGCGTTTTATGAGCGTGGACGGAAGCAACGCTGCATGCGACGCTAAATACGTCGGGCGGAGATAACGTCAAGAGTGCAACATATTATTTTGTCTAGAAGTAAACTACACGACCGGCGTATTCAACGCTGATTACAGTCTCAGTCGAAATTATCAATTCATCGGTGGATCTGCGATCTGCAATTACTCGTGAAAGATGTTCGATACCGAGAGATTCATAAGTGAAGTAGAGAAACACCCTGCTCTTTATAATGTCAAATTAAAAGAATACAGCAACAGAGACATAAAAAAAAATTATGGGACGAGGTTGCTGTAATAATGTATGAAAACTGGGATTCTTTTCCTGTGGATCAAAAAAATAAACTGGGTAAGCTAGTATTTCTTTATTTATAGATGGACATCATTAACAAAAGATAGTTACGCTGTTTATTTATTTATTTATTTAAATTTTTGTATACTGCCAAGGTATCTCTCCTTCTGCACTAACAAAATATGTTTTGAACTCGTCCCTCACGGCAAATCCCGCTGATGGACCTCCTGTACCTCTGATGTCGATGTCTTCCATTAAATTTGTTAATGTATCATCTTTTTCAACTCCATCTCTTCGTATAACAAAGTTATGTAATACACACGCAGATTTTGTTATTTCTATAGCAAAAGTTACATCAACACGAAAACTGGTGTGAAATACCCGCCATTTGTTGGCTAATATACCAAAAGAACATTCTACGAATCTTCGAGCTCTAGTTAAGCGATAATTAAATATTTTTTCATTTAGTCCAAGATGTCTTCGTGCATATGGTTTTAATAAGTTTTCATTTAGAGCAAAGGCTTCGTCTGCCACAAATACATATGGTAGAGCTTGATCACGCGTATTTGGCAGTATTGTCCTTTCAGGCAGATTCAATTGTTTTTGGGATAACTTCTTTCCGAAAACTGATGTTTTAAAAACATTACTGTCGGCTTCTCTACCATATGCTCCGACATCTATTATCGTAAAACAGTAATTGGCATCTGTAACAGCCAGCAAAACTATAGAAAAAAACTTTTTGTAATTAAAATAATCCGTCCCGGTATTTGGAGGGCATACGATTCGGATGTGTTTCCCATCAATTGCTCCTACACAGTTTGGGAAGTTACTTTTGCTATAAAATTGCTGTGATATTTCTTTCCATCGTTCTAGAGTGGGGTTGGGCATTTCTAGAGGCTGTAAAACATCCCAAATTGCTTTACAAGTTTCTTTCACAATTAATCTAATTGTACTTTTTGCAACATGGAACACGTATTCCAAACTCACGAAAGTTGCTCCAGTTGCCAAATATCTGTAATAAGACAAAACCGATAGCATTCATGCAAAAACATTCAATAAAAAGGAAATAATTACAAACGAAATTATTTTTTTATTTTTTTTTAAGGAAAAGAACTACAAACCAAATGGAAATCTTTGAGAGATCAGTTTCGAAAAGAATTAAATTTGTTGAAACACACAAAAAGTGGGGAAAGTGCCAAAAAGAAAAAGAAATATATTTATTTTGATCTATTCTTATTTTTGACACCCTATTCAGAAAGTCGAGATACTGTTTGTAATTTGGATAACAGTATTAATGCTGAAGATCATAATAATGAGGAGGAAGCAGAATCACCGAAAACTCCACGGCCTTCGTCATCAATGACTGCAATATCTAACTCAGTAAAGAAAGCTACGGGTAAGACTAAAGAATCAGCTGAAGGAAAAGAGTTTAGAGAAATTACAAAGATTTTGTCAGAGAGCATTGCTCTTCAGAAAGAAGAAAAAGAAGGTGATAAAACGGGCAACAAGTCGTTTCTTATGTCTTTACTACCTTTGCTGAACAAACTACCAGAAGACACTCATGGAGACAAGACTGCGCATTATGCAAGTAGTTCAACAGTCTATATCACAAAATCGCCGCCAGTTTTTTGCACATCCCAGTACTTCTTCATCTCCAATGTCACAGCCACCTACTCCAATTATATACGAACCACCAGCGTCTCCATCGACACAGTTTCACACATTTACTCAAACTTCTCAAAACAGTGAATATTCATTATATGATTTATATGATCAGTAAAATGTTACATTTTAGTTGTTTTTGTAGTTTTTAAATATAAAATAAAGGAATTATACCTACCTGAGTGTTATTACTAATCTTTCAACTGGTTGAATAGGTTGTCTCATGTTTGTGTTTTTCTTTCTTAATCTGTCACTCACTAGAACTAACAGCTCATCAAAACTATTCACAGACATTCGATAATAACAGAAGAACTTTTCAGGGTATTGTCTATGTTCATTAAATTTTAAATGAAATTGTCCTGTAGAGAGTCTGCTCCGAAGAATGGGATGTATCCACCAACGACGATTTCTGTTTCGTTTGTTTCTTGAACGTAAATACACACTCATTGCAGCAATACAACCTACTTGTACAACATCCATTATGCCACTGACTGTATTAATGACGATATCAACGCTCTCGTGTAGTCGCTAGACGCCGTGGCAGCGTGAAACACGCAGCGATAAATCCGTCCGTGTAGTTTTACCCTAAGGCATTTTTAGAAGGAAGAGAGTCGATTGAAGATGAACCTTGCAGCGGAAGGCCTTCATTTTCAAGAACCAATGAAAATGTCGACAGAGTCCGGAATCTTGTGAGTTCAGATCGTCGGTTGAAGGAAGAGTTAAATTTGACTCACACCACCATTCATTAGATTTTGACCAATGAATTGGGGATGAGAAAAATCTGCGCAAAAATGGTTCCGAGAAACCTTCCGCAGGACCAGAGGGACATCAGGAGGGAAAGGTGCCTTGATTTTTTAGACCTCTCTAAGGCCAACAAAAAAAAAGAATGAGCAAGTCGAAGATCAAATGCATGCTGATTTGCGTTTTTGATAGCCAGGGAATCGTTCGCAAAGAGTTTACACCTCAAGGTCAAATGGTTAATCAACACTTTTACAGAGAGGTTCTTGAAAAACTTCGAAAAAGGGTTATGCGTGTGAGACCAAACACCAAGAACAACTGGGTGTTCATCATGACAATGCGCCTTGTCACACAGCAATTTTAATAAACGATTTTTTGGTCAGTAAGTACATTCCTGTAGCTGCTCAGCCTCCTTATTCGCCCGACTTCAGTCCTTGTGACTTTTTCCTCTTCCCGAGACTGAAAAATAACCTCAAGAGACGTCATTTTGTGACACTGGAAAACATTGAAACGACTGTAACCGGTCAGCCAAAGGCTATTCCAGTATCCAAGTTCTCGCACTGTTATGGGGAGTGGAAGAACCGTCTCTAGCGCTGTGTGACTTCCCAAGGCAGTTACTTGGAAAGACACAACGTTGAATATCAATTTTATTCGAATAAAAAAATTGAAAAATATCAGTCCCATTACTTAATTTACACACCTTATATGTTATTACTTACTCCAAAAACTTAATGTGAATAAATATTGAATGTTGTCTATGAAACATAACAATGAAAATAAAACTAGTTTAAAAACAAAACACTTAACAAAAGTTTGAAGATCAACTATTTAAAAGGTTGTATAATGTCTTCTATGTATGTGAAGGAGGTTCAATATTTCATGAAAATGATAATAAATAATCCGGGGATACCTGCAGTCCAACTATCTAAAGTTATGTGAAAAATCTTAAAGAGAATTTTTTTGTACAGAAAGCAGTTGGATCAAAGCAAGAAATATGCTCTTCCTCTAATGCCATTTATATATGTAAAGGGGTTCAATATTTTATAAAACTAGTAATAAATAGTCCGGGCATACCTCCAGTCCAAGTAACCAATATTATGTGAAAAATCTTAAAGAACATGTTATTATGTACAAAAAACAGTTGGACTAACACAAGTGCTGGTAGGTTATTCTTTCCAACAGGGAAACAACGATCACATTCAACAGAGTTGGTGGCAAAAAATTTATCCAGATAAACAGTTCAAAATAATAAAAGTAGTGTTTTTGAAAATTTACCATACATGGACAATTAAAATTTTAATAACAACCTTTAAATACTGCATTGTTAAATCAGTTCTACCACTAGAAACAAATCAAGCTAATCTCAGTATGAAATATGCTAATTTGATTTTTTATTTTGGCACCCTCTGGTGGCTATGTCAAAATTAACCTAGTAAAAATTCTAATATTATTTTAAATAATAAAGAAAAAAATGGGGTTTTACACGATTTCATTCTGATCTAGTAAGTAGTTACTTAATTTTAAGAACTTTTTAAATTTCAGTGTTGTAAATTATCATTTTCAAATTATTTTTTGACAATTAAATTATGTATACTATGTTAATAATAATGACTATACTATTGTTTTAAATTCCTAATTTGTAATTCAAATCCACCAGGAATGTGCCTCCATAATAGTAAGTTATTCAAGTTCTTTCCACCAATATGAAAAATTAAGCATGTACATCTAGTTAAAAAATCTCCCATAAAAATGATAAATTTACCTTAATTTCTATATCTTGTCCCTTTCGCTTCTTTGTTAAAGTTGCGCCTTTTTCATCACTTTCATTAGTTTTGGCTTCTTCTTTGATAACTGGCAAATCTACATGAACAGAAGAGGCCCTGCGATTGCGTGGAGTCAGAGCAGCCTTAGCTTCATTATCTTTAACTTCTACTTCAGTACTGCAACTACGTAATCTCAGCTTTCTTACTGGCTTTTCAGTATTACTGGCATTTATAGTGTTATGTTTTTGTCTAGGTGATGAGATTTGTGCTTGAGCTACCTCAGCACTACTATTTTGACTTCTAAGTTGCCTTACAGAAGCCGGCATAGCATCTTTTGATGTAGAAGGCTCTGATAGACCCTCAATTTTCTGTGGAAGGTTGAAACTGGCACTTCTGCGAGTACGCCTTGTGGGAAGCTGATCAGAAGGAGTCAATTGTAATGATGACAAACGCCTTGAACGTCGAGCTGTAAATTATAATATTATTTATCCTTAATATTTCAAATTACTACATAATCTTAATTCATCTAACAAGAAGTACATGAATACCTGGCGTGCTAGATTTTTCTAAGTTTTCTTTAAAAACTTCATTATATAGCTGGCTAACATCAGTGATATTATCACCTTGTAGGTCATCAGGTTCTTTTTCGAAAGTGGCTGTTGTGCGGTCCAAAACATCAGTCTGATTCAATGCAATCAAGTTGTCCCCAGTTTTTGAGAAATCAGATTTGTCTAAAATGTCTGACGTTGCTGCTGCAAAATCTGAAGAAGTGTCTTTTAGAGATTGATTGGAGTCACGGGCAACATTAGTGGATTTACTCATGTAAACAGAAGACCGACCCGTAGTAGCATCCAGTATATCAGTCTGGGATAACCAATCCTTCCCTTTCTGCAATTTAACATCAGGAGAAGTATTCACTGTTACATCAGATTCATTTTTATTAGGAGAGGTTGTTTCAGTTATCTGTGTTTTATCCAAAATATCCGTTTTACTTAAAATACTTTGATTTGCTGATACTTTTTTTTGTTTTGAAACTATTTGATCATTTGCAAGATTCACTTCCACAATCGTCTGCTGTTCTATAGACAAAGAAGCTTCATTATTAGTTAAAGTTTGAATGTCTGCAGAATCATGAGTTGGCATATCTGAACCTTTTATTTTGTTACTTTCCTCATTGGATACTGTTCCTAATACAGATACAGAACTCTCTGTAGATTTTTCAGGAGTGACAACCAAATCTGCATTTTCTTCTGGAATAATGTTTAATTGGAAATCTTCTGCTACATTTGTTTTTCTAGTATGTGACTCTACTGAAGTAGCATCTAAATTAACACTTTCTACAATTTCGTTACCCTCTGAACATTCATCTGATGCCTCTTCTACAATAACATCCAATTGACCGATATTAAGGGCCTCTTCAGAAGTTTCATTTGAAAGATCTTCTATATCTTTATTGCTATTTTCTGCTTCTTCTGGTTTTGCCCTCATTCCTTTATAATCATCAGCTGATTCAAGATGATGTTCTATAGAGGAATAGGATTCCCTGCTATTATTATCCGATGTAACTGCACTCCGTTCAGAATATTCTGACTCTGATAACACTTCTTTCTTAGAAGTTCCAGTCTGCTCATTTATTAAATATTGTTCTGAGTCATTACTAACTGACTGGCTACCACGTGAATGTATTGAGATTTCTTCATACATAACTTCATGAGTCGCAAAATCTTCTTCGTTACTGCTACTCATGTGTGAACTGTCACTGTCCATGTATGAACTTTCTGACTTCCTTTCTTTTCTATCATCTTCATCAGAGCTGCTACCGACTTCAATCACTTCATTCTCATAGTTTTGCTCTTTTACAGTTTCTTCATAATGAACATTTTGTAAGTCCTGAATTGTTCTGTTGTACTCTGAAATGAGGTAAGGCCTTTATAAGCAATTTATAAAATTAACTCAACTAACATGTGATCGAAAAGTATTCAAATTAGGGAGGCCTATGAAAATTTTTTGCATGTCTGAGATTGAACTATAGGAAATGCCAATGTAAACAACTGTCAAATTAAAATATTTTATTCACCTGTCAAAATCGGTTTATTCTGGTTGTTGTAATTTGTATGTGGTTTGTTACTTTTTAAAATTTGTTTTATTGCAAGGAGATAGGCTTTGAGATTAAGTTCACTTTGCCTGTGTTTACATTTGGAGACAGCTACAACTTGCGTTGTAGCACTCACAGCCAACCCTAATTTGAAAACTTTTTGATCGTTCGTTATAAATAACTCAACTCATAGTCGTTACTTAACAATGCCCTTACATTTGAGCGTCCTTTAATAACCTCACCATAACTAATTATTAAAAAAAGAGCATATTTAGTATTGCAAGTGAATTCACAGAGGACATTCAAAGGTAATGTTAAATAACATTTTCTACATTACATGTGGAAGAACATGTCAAATAATATATGGAATATATAATTTAGCACATTTTATACGCAGAATAATATGTAGAACACACAATTATGACATGGAAAATTACCACCTTATACCTGATTTTTCTGTCTCTCAAAGAGTGTGCCGCGAAAATCACCAAGTGTGCCACGAAATCTTAAAAATAATTCTCAAATTTCTGTTAGGATGTTCTCATTAACTTTATTATATAAGTTTATATTCTGTCCTGCAATATTAAATGAAATCCTTATTGGACCGTCACTGGACAGAACTAGTCAACTAAAACGAATTCAATGAAATACACAGGGTAACTCAAACTTGACACCCGTGATTTTGGGATTAGGGAAAATTTCCCTGAAAGGTGTATTGGAAGAGGTGGCCTTCTAGATCACCGGATGTGAATCCGTTGGATTTTTTTTCTGCGGCCGTTTGAAAGGAAATATTTACCGCGAACCTGTTGTAAATCCTGAAGATGTCGTACCTCGTAGTCATGCTGCTGAGGCGTCAGTAAACGAAAATATGCTACAGAGGGTTCGTGCTTCCATGATAAATTTGGCTTAAAGTACTTTGAAGGCACTTTGTGACAATCGATGGGGACAATATCTTTTTTGCTAATATTATTCGTTTTTAAAAAAGTTTAATTTACCTGCTAAATTTTTTATCAATAACAATAAGTTGTTAATTGTTTGCTGCCTTGATTGATTGATTGATTTGAAAGAGCGAGATCTAGGACGCGGTTTTCCAAGCATCCCTAAGCACTGCAGCCATCATTGGCTTATTGTACACCCTAACTAAGAATTTTGCCTATCTGGGGTAATTCCAACTCCAGTAGTGATTTTTAACGTGTCACACATCGCAGTGGCACGAGACCAACGGCTTTACTTCTTATCCGACAGATTTTTCCCCGCTAGAAAAATCTCGCCGACCTCAGCCAGGTTCGATCCCGCGTCCCTCGGATCTAAAGACAGACGCGCTAACCACTAAACCACCGAGGCCGGCTACCTTACTTCGTTGAAATTCATATTTACGAGGGTTGTCCCAAAAGTAACGCACAGTTGGCTCTAACTCGAAAAATATTTATTGAAAAAGATACAAGTGATTACAGGCCTTCAATATAATCCGCTCCCTTATCAATGCACGCTTGCCAGCGGCGCAGAAGTGCTTGGATTCCGTTCAGCATCCCGTTCTTATTGAGCATCCGAATCTGTCGGGTCACTTCTCTTCGGAGCTCTTCCAGCGTCGGAAAACGCACCCCCCGAAGGGGTTTCTTCAGCTTGGGGAAGAGATCAAAGTCAGGTGGGCTCAGATCAGGACTATAAGCCGGGTGGCGGAGCCGTTCCCAGCCGTATTTTTTCGAGAAGTTCAATCATCGGTGCACTGATGTGCGGGCGCGCATTATCGTGCAAAATCAACACACCACTTTGCAACATTCCTGGACTTTTTTTTTACGGACTTTTGGGCGCAAGACATTCTGAAGAAAGTTTTTTTGTACGCTCCAGTGACACTAGTACCCTTCGGAACTAGACCTGTGGCAATTACGCCCCGTTTATCGTAGGCAAAGATCGTTATTTCTTTCATTTTCGACTGTTGGCGACGAACTTTTTGTGCTCTCGGCGAACCTGGACCCTTCCAAACGTCGCTCTGAGACTTCATTTCAGGTTCGAAGTCACGTATCCAGGTTTCATCAATTGGGATGATGCGATCGGGGAAGGTTTCACCTTCATTTTCATAACAAGCAAGCAATTCGTGCGCAATTTCCGAACGTGTTACTTTTTGTTCGGCTGACAAGAAGTGCGTTACCCACCGCGCCGCCATTTTCCGTTTGCCTAGCACCCGTGTTAAAATACGATGCGCGCTCGTTTTCGAGATTCCTGTCTCCGCCTCAATTTCTCTTACTGTGATTCTCCGGTCTTCGTCGAGCAACGTTGCAATGATTGAAGAGTTTGTGTTGTCAGCTGTTACCTACAGTAGACGGCTGCCACGCGCGCGGATAGTCTTCGATGCTTGTTATACCTCTGTACTGTGCTACGATTCACAGTAAACCTTCCACACGTTTCTTTTAACTCGGCATGAATTTCGGGCACTTTTTTACCGCGCACTGTTTCGATGCGAATATACGCACATTGCTCTGTTGTTGAAATCCGACCGGACGGACTTTTCTCGTTGTCTTTTCGAATTTTTGGCATTTTCCCTTTAAACGAATCCCACTACCATACGTGTACTTGAGACTTCAATCTACACACTGATGCTTCGATCAGCTGTCTACGTTGCCTACAACGCCCGCCAGAGCGCGCTGTGCATTACTTTTGGGACAACCCTCGTATATTTTAATAATAATAGATAATTTCAACAGGTATTTATTTTTGTTTGATACGCCATTAAGACATACAATATGTCATTATCAAAAGCATTTAATGTGGTAAACATTTGTAGCTAGGGTAACAGTACACTGGATGTTAATTTGGGACTTGGCTCAGGTCTTCTATTCCAATACTTCCAATAGCGGGGAATTTATGAGCTCAATTTGCTCATTCATTAAAGGTGTATTTGTTAAATTGTGTTCGTGAATTTTAAAGGCCTGGAGTATATCCAGTTTACGTTTATCATCACAGAAGTGTAAAAATGTTATTATATTACTTGATGTCAAAGCATGATTGTGTTCTAATAAGTGTTTAGCGTAGTTCGATTTTTCTGGGTGTTTGTATCTGTATGAGCATATGTGTTCTTTGTATCTGGTATCAAACTCTCTAATTGTTTGACTTATGTATACATAATTACAATGTGAACAGTTTAATTTGTAAATACCTGATTTTAACAAATTATTAGTTCTATCTTCTGCATTTAATAATGTGTTGAAAGAGCTTTTTGTTGTTTTATAAATTACTTTAAATGTACTTGTTTTGATTATAATTTTAGCAATTTTCTCGAATATATCACCAAAATAAGGAATTGTAATATATTTAACATTTTCAGAATGGTCTTTAGAATATATTCTTTGAATTGCTAATTTATAATCTTTCTTTTTGATTAGTGTGTCTAAACAGTTTTGTGTTGCATCTGTTACGGGTAAAGTTAGATTAACGGGTAAACCTAGGATTACCCGGGTAAACTGCGTAATACCCACGAGACGTGGGTAAAGTCCGAACCTAACCTAACCTAACCTAACGTAATACAACCTAACCTAACCTAACGTAACCTAACCTTACCTAACCAAGCGACAGCGGGTAGAACGCGGTTTACCCGAGTAATTCGGACTTTATCCATGTCTCGTGGGTAGAACGCAGTTTACCCGGGTAATCCTAGGTTTAGTCGTTAATCTAACTTTACCCGTAGCATATCCATTACTGTGTGCAATTTGATTAATAATCGAAATCTCTTTGGTGTAATCACTGATATTTAGGGAAACTGTTAGAGCTCTATATATCAATGACCTATAGGCTGCTAATTTATGTGTTTTGTGGTAAGTCCTGTGGTATTGTGATATCTGTTTGGGTAGGTTTTCTATAAATAGAGTATTCGAGTTTGTTTTTGGAATGAATTTTTATGTTTAAGTCTAAATAATTAATACATCTGCTTTGTTCTGTTTCTAATGTAAAGTTTATGTTTGAGTGTAGAGTATTAATAAACGTTAAGAAATCACCAATAATCTCAAATGTACTACTAAAACATGCTAAAATATCATCAACGTAACGGAACCAAAATATAATTTTTGAAATTTGATTTTATTCAAAAAATCGATCTTCTAAATGTTCCATAACTATATTAGCTAAAGTGTGGTGAAATTGGACTTCCCATTGGTGAACCGTTTTCCTGAAGAGAAACTTGATCATTAAAAATGAAATAATTCTGATGAATGCAAAGTTTGAATAATTGAATCAACTCATTTCGTTTTGTTAATTTAACATTTTTGTTGATAAAAATATTATTTACCAAAGGAATACATTCTTGAGGAGGTATTTGTGATAACATATTGGTGACATTGAAACTAACTAGTTTGCATGGTGATGGTAAACTTAAAATATAATAACAATAAGAACAATCGGAAAGATTTCCACTCTTAATTTTCCTTTTGTTTTAGCCCCCTGAATCAAATACCAAAAGCACAGGCGTCAATTTTAAGATACCCTATATAGGAACGGGTGCCCAATAAATAGTTTTGTTGAACTGGCTTTTCGTTTTCATTATTTCGAAAGTTATTTTTCTACGACTTTATTAATGTGTGCCACGAAAACTTTGTTCTTCGAAAAATGTGTTGCCAGAATAAAAAGATCGAGTAACACTGCATTATTAGACATTGTAAGACAGGCAACTGGGAACAAATGATTTCCCTTTCAATGAATTGGGTGGATCTAGGTCAAATGATCGAGGGCCATTAAAAAAGATCATGGTATGTTTGAACCATTAAATAGCATATAGGAAGAAGTATTGGCCGACCATGCAAACAATGGAGAGAGAGTCTGTAATCTGACTTAGAACATGCTTTAATCCTAATGAAGTAGCAAGGAGAAATAGCAAAAATGTTGTTAGGCGATCTACATCTACATACAGTTCAGAAAATGACAAAAAAAAAACGCGTACTCGACTAAATAAGTCAGGGGTTACAATGTTAAATGTAATTATTTCCTCTGCTAATGTTGACCCAAATATAAGAAAATTTTAATTTAAAAAAATCACAAATATGTTGTCACTTGCTGAAATCAAGTGGTAGAAACTGAGTCTGACGAATATTGACATAAACTGGATAAACATGGTATACACTAACACATTTTCAACATTTTTTCCAGTTAATGAGAATTGTAGCAGGAAGTTTTCAATACACTTTAAAATTTGTTTATAGTGTCGCCATCATGTACCTTCTGATGTACATACCTATTTACATATCATATGTATTTTTTTACCTGGAAACTCATAAGCAATAATAAAGATTGTAGTTACATAACTGGTAGATGCCAGAGGAATGGAACATTGGTGTTATATGCCCAGTACATAAAAAAGGAAACCAGCTGGACTGCTCAAATTGTAGAGCCATAACACTCCTAAATACAGCCTACAAAATTCTGTCCGATATTATATACAGCAGAATCCTGAATCATTCCGAACAACTATCAATGTGGATTTCGGAGTGGCAAGTCAACGAAGGATCAAATTTTTTCACTTAAACAAATTATTGAAAAGACGTCGGAATACGATATAGAAACGTACTACATATTCATAGATTTTAAAGCCGCTTACAATAGTGTAAAAAAAGACCTACTGTACAATGCCATGGAAGAACTTGGAATCCCACAAAATCTAATAAAACTAACAAAACTCACTATGAAACAAGTACTGTGTTCAGTAAAAATACAAAATGAGAGATCCCAACAATTTGAAACATACAATGGAGTGAGGCAAGGCAACTCACTTGAGTATTTCTTGTTTAACATTGCCCTAGAGAAAGATTCAGAAATTGAAATGACAGGATCAATATTCACGAAATCTACGCAGATACTAGCATAATTATGCCGACGACATTAACTTTATAAGTCAAACAAACAGCCAGAACAAATAATGAAGCTTTTGTCCAACTAGAAAGAGCAGCAAATAATAAGGGGCTAGAGGTTAATGACGGAAAAACAAAGTACATGGTAGTAGCTTGCACCGAAGAACGAAGAAATAGAACGAGGCAAAATGTGACAATAGGGGAGCACAATATAGAAGTAGTAAGAGACTTCTTATACTTAGGGTCACAAATAAATGACGAAAGGAAAAATGAAGAAGTTAAAAGAAGAATTCTTCTCGCGAACAAGTGCTTCTATGGACTAAAAAAGCAATTGAAAAGTCGTAATTTTACAAGAAAATCTAAACGCATCATATATAGAACCCTAATATGACCCATATTAACCTACACCTCAGAAACATAGACACTAATCAGTTCAGCTCAAAAGAAGCACTCATAGGAGTATTCGAAAGACAAGCTTACAAACTATATATGGTCCCGTGATGGAAAATGAAATATGGCGATAATCAAAGTTGGGAGACTTAGATGGGCTGGCCACGTTGTTAGAAGAGGCGATGCAAACCCGATCAAGAGCATCCTACTAACAAAACCAGAAGGCAAAAGAAATGCTGGAAGACCCAAACTCAGATGGTTGGATGCAGTGAAAAAGGACTTGAAGAGCATTGGAAATACGAAACCGGAAAGCCGTAGCCCAAGATAGAGACAGATGGAAACAACTATTTGAAGAGGCGAAGACCCAGGTTGGGTTTTGGAGCCAATGATGATGATGAGTTACAAAACTCAACCTTGGGATAGCATTCTGACATATTCTTATTATTATTAGTGCAACGTGTTAAACATAAATGCTACATGTAGAACATTTGGAAAATTATTGTTCTATACCTATTCTGAGTATAGAGTATGCATATTTTAAATGAATTATTCAATTTACCCAACCCTAAGAATGAAAGAAGGTAAGTACCGACACAAAGCAATTATTAGCATATAAAGTAACAACCAAATGAATCAAGTAATATAACAAACTTACCATTTACTTCAGCACCTTCAAACTGTTCTGAACTAGTTTCATTAATAGCAATAACATCAGTAAGGAGTTCAGATTTATCTGCAAATACCTCATCATTATTTGCAGATGTAGTGTAGTTTGTATCTATTTCCAAAATATCTGTACTTTCCACTACGTACATGCCTTCATTTAGATCTAAGTCATCAGACATTTCAAAAACATTCATTTGAGGATCAGTAGATCCATAATTATTGTCACTAGACAAATCTTCATATATGTTTGCTGCATCAACAAGTAAATCACTCTCTATTACAACTGTATCAGCATCACTATCGCATATAACTTTGTTCAAATCGTCCTTTCTAGACACACCTTCATTTTCACCCTCCTCACTATCTGCATTGGAGCTTTCTTGCTGATCTATAGAAACACCAGAAATTTGAGGGTCATTTTTCTCATACTCTATTACTTCCTCAGGCTCTTGTATAATTTTGTCATCATTATTATTATTAACTTGTTCGTCAAGTGGAGAAATTAAAACATCTCTGTCTGAATGAACAGAATCCTCATCTGCCATTAAACTCGTAGAAGGCATTGTATTAGACACATATGCAATATCAAGGGGGTCGTAACTTACATTAGTAGAATTTATGTCTAAACTACTAGCTGTGTCATCAAATTTCAGATGTGAACTAATAATTTTCAAACTTTCATGCTCATGTTTACGTGAGTCTTCAGAAATGAGCGAGTCTTTCAGTACAAAACCTATCTCTTTACATTCTTCTGCTACCTCAACTGTTTTTGTAGATTCAAATGTTGTTTCAATTTTTGAAAAAGAAACTTCAGGTGGAGAACTGAATGATGCTAAGAGCGGTACTTGTTGAGTAACTGAACTTTCTACCACTTTTGAAAATGTATTATTTTCAAGTACTAGTCTACTTAGAGGTCTTCGACATCTTAATTTTGTTTTTTGAGGTTTTTCTTTAGAAGGAGTGTTAGGTGATTCTTCTGTAAGTAGCTGCAAGGTATCTTCAGTTTTCAACTTTAGTGTTTCCACTGGAATTTTTTCTTTTGATTGCGGTTGTTGATCAGGTTGAGTTTGAAGAAGAGATTTTCTTAATCTTGGACTCGAACGAACACCCGCTTCTGGCAAGGATCCTAATACAACAAATTTTAAAAGAATGAGGTTAGAAAAATTATAATATAAAAGTTGTTCAATATTTAATTCAAACACTAACCTCTGTAACTTCGTCTAGATCTAGGTGTTTTGGGTGAAGATGGCATAGATGCCCTCCCAGTTTTCAAAGATTCTGATTGAGATTCTGGGTGAATCAGTACTTCATCAGTAACTTGACTTGTCTTGACAGCATTTATGGTTTCTAAACCTACCAAAGTCTGTTGATTTAAATCTTTACTTTCACCAATTTCAATGATACTTTGTAATTCCACTGTTGGTTTGGAATCAGTATTACTACTAGTGGAAGCATCTGGTGAATAAAATGATTCATCTGCAGAAAGTGAACTGTTTTTGGAATTCACTTCTACTATGGACTGCTGGGAAACATTTAGTTTTAAGTCTGAATCTCTTTTCGGAATACCTTCCATAGGCGAGTGAATCATAGCTTCATCATGAATAATTTCCATAGAGGGCTCACTTGTTAATGACGACTCAGAAGAATGCCTGGAGATGTCAAATCTCACCCCATGTCTTAGTGTTCGAGGAAGCGGCTTTCGTGGTGTTAAGCCCAAACTTGCTTTCTATTTAAAAACAAATGACTATTAAAATTCACTATTAATCAAGGTTAGTTTCTTTTAACAAATCTGACAATCTTCACGTACTTAGTGCAAAAGGTACCTAGATGTTATATTTAGAATATGTACCAAATAGAATCATTATTCTAGTTACCCAACTCCGACATTAGTAATTAATTTACACTTACTCTTGGTAATGAACTTAGTTGGCTACTAGTATTTGTTTTCAGTTCTTGTGCAAGAGTAGGAGAATCAACACTATCATCTGCAACAATTTTATTTTCTGTTGCTGCTGAATCTGGAGACCTTGAGTTGCGCATCAAATTGTAAACCTACATTTAAACATATTTTAAAAATTTACTACATAAGGGTATTTCAATAAGTACTAATTATTAAAAAAGTTTGCTCACCTTGAGAATACTTTGAGGAGTTCCTGCATTGAACTTCTCATCAGAATATCTTAAAGAATTCTTTCTGGATATTTTTCTTTTAATAATGGGAGTATCAAGTCTAACAGCAAGATTATCACAAGTTATCTCCACATTAATATTCTTCACATTTAATGTTTTATGCTTTTCCACTGAAAGAGATAAGCGAGGTGAAGGTTTAAATCTCTTAGTTGGGGATGGCCCATCTTCATCTTGACCAATTTCTTCCAATGTCGTGATTTTTGGAAATATTACAGGGATTGATGTTCTATGTAAAAATTATGTGGTAAAATACGTAGTTGTACATATATTGTAAACAACTAACCTTGATTCAGAATGTACAGCTGTTGGAGTATTCAAAAATGGCATTTCCTCAGTAATAGAATGAATCATACTGCGTTTTCGTGGAGTAGCATTCAGTACTGGATGAGTCCAGGTTTCTTTAGCTTTAGATAGTGCTGTATGGATGATGGTTGATTTGTATTTTGCTTGTTCATTTGTATTATATACAGAAACAGATAAAGGTTCGGGTCTCGCTACTAAAACAACAAATATTCATAGCTAAAGAATTGGGAGCAAGTTGGGATATTACAACCTTCCTTCCACTGTTTAGTGTTCTCCTTCTGGCAGATCTCCATTAAGGATTTACTAATTCCTGGTAAAGTATCAGTAAATTCCTTAACCATAAGATCTCGAAAATCCATACTATTTTGTCCATTAAGTCCCTTATTGACAGTTTTCTTCGAATTAAGTTTATCATTCAATGTAAATGCATCAACATACTGAGACCGTTGCATGTAATAGAATACTTGAAGATCTTGCAATTTTTGATGTTTTATTGTATGTAAATACTTCATGAAAGCGTCTTCTTCTGTTTGCATTAAAGGTAAATTAATTACGCAGGAAATTTCACCCTTCTTATCACATTCTGCAATACAGAACGAATGGTTAAATAGACATATATTCAATCTGTGATTGTTCAGTGTCTATTGCAATCCTATTTTAAAATTCCAGGTTATTTAAGGTATGTTTTTAATAAAAGTCCAATTACTTTTAGAAGATTATTCAGACTTTCTTGTATGAAAAGTTTTCATAGCTACGGTAATATAGAGACACTACAAAAAACCACCACAATTCCATTATTTTTAAAATAATTTAAATGAATGTTAAATACAATCAAATTCCCCAAGCACAGATGAATAAAAGATACAACAGAAATCTCTATTTTAAATATATTAACTTTTACACTGCAGTGAATTATATTAAATTTTAGAGCAAAAATTAAAAATTTCAGGTAAAAGTATCCCGCATTTTCAAGCTTTTCAATTTTCAATTGAACAATTTTAAATCATTTTCTAGGAATTTTAAGCGAGGGGACATGGTACTAAATAGCAAAATGGTGTAAGTCAGATGACAATATAGTAAAAAGAAAAGCTAATAAGCACTGAATTGAGAAAAATGCAGGAGAAGGTGAAGAGTTGCATGTATGTAAAATATCACAGACATAATATAGAAAATACCTCGATAAAAATGTTGGAGTAATTTTTCTTCATTGTTAACACTTCTGTTTTGCCTTTGAAAATGGAAAGCTTCTTGTAACATATTGTTAGCAATAAAAAGGCTTAACACTGTGCACAAATCATCCACTTCCGCAACAGCAGGCTGTCTTACCTAGAATGAACTCATTTTTCAAATTATCTCTTATTAAAATGTTAAATTAAAATACCTGTAGATATAATAAAGCAAACTTGTACTGATTTTGCGCAAGAAGAGCTTTTAGTGCTACTCTGTGGTGCCACATTTTTAAATCTTCAGAGCACACCAGTGGATCAAGCAGCTGCTCCATTGCGGTCTAAAGGTTAAAACCGGATTGTTAGTAATGAATTACATACACATACATATACTATCTTACTGAAATATCCCCATGGTCTAATTGCCAAAATGCCTGTGTAATTTTAATAATACTAGGGCTCAACTGGAAAACAGCAGGAAATTTTATCAAATGTGTTATAATAGGTTTATACCTGCAAAAGGAAATAATTACATATTACACTAAAAAATGCAAAAAGTGTATGATTTACCTGCTCTGATCTAGTGTCATTGCTAAGTCTAGAAAAACATAAACCACAATACAGTGTTTAAAGCATATTTCAACACCTTCAATTAAATAGGTTCGCAACAATGCTTGCAATGATGGAGGTGGATACAAACCGGTACCCTCATCTTCTTCCCACTGCCTGAGTAATAAATAAAATATTATTATTTAAATTTGAAATGCTTTACAATTAGTTGTTTTGACTTATCGTATTATTAAAAATGCATATTGTTTAATTTCATTTATGGTAATATTATATTTAACTTCTTTCTTAAATAAATAATTATATGGTATGTATAGTGGATGTTTGGATACAAAAATATTTGGTCATGTACCAATCAAGAAACATAACAATAAATGATAGTAGAAAGGTTCTTACTTTTGCACCTTTTGTCCATCACATTCCAATTCTATTAGATTATCTATAAACAACAGACTACCACTTGTAGAAAAACGTTCTTTATTAATACTCTGTAAATGGGTCCTCCTAAAATAAAAGCAAAGTATATTTAATTAAACAAAATTGTGTAGGCATAGAATTCAAAAATTCAAATTTGCGCGGGTTGTAATGCGTAACGTTTGTTAGCGCTGGAGTAGCGCGCGACAGTGAAAGCTGTCTGTCTGTGTTTTAAGTTCGTACGTTATGGTAACATTAGAGGTTAAGTTCTTATGTAGTCAAGTGTTAGTTAAATTTAAATAAAATAACTAAAAAGAATCTTTAAGTGTATTTATGCAAAAGCTCAGCAGACCTGCAGATCAGGTGTGGGGTAAAGCAACGAGTAAAAGAAAGGAGTAAGCAACGGGCGGAAGCCGAGCTCAAGGCAACCACGTTTTCCAAAATGGATAATGTAACAGTGGTAGAGCAAATGGAGGAAAGAGCGGAGGAAGCAGGGCCATCAACAGCAACTATCGAGGAAATAGTTGAGGCGGCAGTTAGGGCTATTCAAATTAGCCGAACCAATGTGCCACAGCAGCAGCAGTACTCCAACAGGGAAATTTCCGCCTTATTGCCCAACTTTGCCGGTGCAGACAGCGAAGATGTAGAAAATTGGCTATTAAGAGTGGAAGCGGTTCAAACCAGCTACAATGTTCCTGAGAAAGTGATGCAACTTATCCTGGTGACGAAATTAACTGAAGCAGCCTTAGCATGGTACCATTCGAAGGTGGAATACATAACCCTACCTTTTTCGAAGCTGAAATCCGAATTAAGAAGTATGTTTGCGAGCAGGCCAAGCCGAATCAGTCTTATGAAGAAGTTTGAGTCGCGTCGTTGGAAGAAGAATGAGAAGTTTTCCGTATACTTCAGTGATAAGGTAATCCTGGCAAATCAGTTAAGGTTAGATGAAGAGGACATCATCGAGTACATGATAGATGGGTTAGACCATCCAGTTTTGCAAAGCCAGGCAAGAATGAAGGGTTTCGAGTCATTGACGGACCTACAACAGGTGATGACCAACATAACGAATGCTGACAGAGGAGTGCAGATGGCAGTGAAACAGAGTCCCAGTACATCAGCTGTGAGAAATGCAGCTACAGTGCGTGCCCAACCAACCGCGAGTGTTGTTTTTAGGTGCTACAACTGCAACGGTACCGACCACAAATACGCAGAATGTCCAAGGCCAAAGCGTGTAAGGGGGTCATGTTATGAATGTGGGGACAGTCGACATCAGCGAAGGGATTGTCCCAAGCTACGACGTCCAGACCCTGCTCCACAACCAGACTCTACAAGTACGCTTCTGGTTACTGGGGAATTGAAAGTGTCTGAGGTATCGGAGACCGTGAGCCGATCAGCACAGACGCCAGCTTATACAGTAACGGCATGCCTGGATAAGTATAAGTATCCTTTAAAAGCGGTAATAGATACAGGTAGCCCGATATCGTTGATTAATGAAGGTTACATACCCATGAAATTTATGGAACCTTGTGTAAATGCAGATAGCTATTCTGGAATAAATAATTCACCATTAGTTATATTAGGTTTAGTGAAAGACATTGTTAGGATTAATGGCTGTAGTGTGCCAATCGATTTGCATGTCGTTGCATCTGGCACAATGAATTATGATTGTCTTTTAGGTAGAGATTTTGTATCTTATCCCGAAATTAAGATAAGTTTTTCAGACCAAGAAATTATTGAGAAAGTAAATGTTAAAGTTAATTCTGATTTTCAAAAAAACGAGTTGTTATTAATCGATGATGTGCAAAGTAATACCACAAGTCAATTAGATGTGGAGGCTAGCATATCAGCATCTGAAAAACTTATGTTACAGAATACGTTTAATCGCTGTTATGTCGAACCTGTTAGGAACGACAAGCCTGCTGTCAATTATCAAATGAAAGTAGTGATGAAGAACGATCATATGCCATTTAATTATCGGCCCAGGCGACTTTCATTTTTTGAGAGGGAGCAGGTTAATAAAATTGTAAGCAACTTGTTGGAGCAAGGAATAATTGTTCGAAGTAACTCTGAATATTGTTCGCAAATAGTTTTGGTTAAAAAACGAAATGGGGACACTAGAATGTGTGTTGATTTTAGACCCCTAAATAAGTTGGTATTACGTGATAATTTTCCTATACCTCTCATTGATGACCAATTAGACTGTTTAAAAGGAAAAAAATATTTTTCTAGGTTAGATTTAAGGGATGCATTTTACCATGTCCAAGTAGAGAGTAGTTCCACTAAATACTTATCGTTTGTTACTCCGGCAGGGCAGTTTGAATTTACACGGATGCCTTTCGGTTATTGTAATTCACCTAGTGTTTTTGCCCGTTATATATCTTTAATCTTCAAACAGCTATTAGAAAGTGAGCAGATCCTAATTTATATGGATGATTTGCTGGTCGCGACAGAAACCGTTAACGAGAATATTAAAATCCTTGAAGTTGTATTTAGGCTATTGGTAGATAATCTGTTGCAGCTGCGATTGGAAAAATGTTCATTTTTGAAAAAAGAGATAGACTACTTAGGATACCGTGTGCATGAGAATGGGATTAGTCCAAATCCGGAGAATATCAAAGCAGTGACAGAATTCCCAACCCCAAAAAATGCGAAGGAGCTGCATAGCTTCTTAGGCCTAGTTTCGTATTTCAGGAAATTCGTAAAGGATTTTAGCATTAGGGCAGGGCCATTGTATAATTTGATT